>JAPFFP010042376.1:0-14181 GCA_026153255.1 Solanum medicagineum | reverse complement strand
GGTATGTCAAATGTGGAAACTCATTATAATGTGTATAGAAAATGTATAGATATAGGTTGGTTCTCCCGGGCCTTATCAGCAACGGGTGCCAGTCCGCCCTAACGGGATTTGGGGCGTGACAAATTTGACCTTCACCTTCACGAGAGGGCTGGAAGAACCTAAGTTACCATCCTGCGTGCGAATTCCCAATTAGAATTATTTTATCTAGGGTAATTGAGTCAATGAATCATGGGGAACACAATTCCCGAGTTGTCCCTAAATTTGAGTATCTTCACGCATAGTTAGTATAGTGTTTATTTTTCTTTTATTTCTTAAATCACAACTCCCCCCCCCCAATGTAGAGATTTTAGCAGTTGATTCTTGAAATAATTGATCCTGGATCTCTATAGCCAAGCCTTGTAATCCCTGTGGATTCGACTTTAACCTCTGGTTAGATTAATTGCTGACAGCGACCACTTTCTTATTGGAGCGTGAACATCATCAAAAATTATGGTGCCATTGCTGGGGAATACAACTAGGTTCTTGACTTGATTTCACTATTAGTTAGTTCAAGTATTAATTTCTAGATTCTCTTGTATTTTACTTTTATTGTTATTTTGATGTATGATTTTATTTGCAGGGTGTACTACGTTGTATGCCCAACATAAGGAGCCAAGGCAATCCCTTAGCTTTGATCAATTTGGACATCGCTGTTAAGGAAGAAATAAATGTGACTGATGATATTGGAAGAGAAGAGAATCCACCACCAAGGGCTGATAGGCCACAACTGAGGGATTTCAACAAAAATGTTTGTGGTTGGAATCAATATCGCTTGAACCCTATGACCATGGACATTACTAGTGCAATAGTGTTGCCTCCTTAATCGGCAGACACTAAGTTTTTGGTGTCAAGAGGATTACTTCAAATGCTCTAGAACCGTGGTTTGTTCACAGGGTTACCTTCAGAGGATCCCCACCGTCATCTCCATAATGTTGTCTTCGTCTGCAAGAGTGTCATGGAAACACAAACTCTTTCTATTGATGCAGTTGGGTTGTGGTTGTTCCCATTGTCAGCAACTGGTAATGCAGTTGTTTGGTTATCTGAGCTTCCTCTGGGTATACTAACAAGCTGGGCAGAGCTTCAGAGAGTATTTCTAGAGAGATGTTTCCCAAGATCAAAGAAGCGTAAGCTCAAAGACTAAATATACAATTTTTGAACAATTGTCGGGTAACTCTATTAGTACCACATAGGAGAGATGCACTAAATACTTGAGGATGGTCCCTGATCATAAGATTGTTGATGATGCCTTAGTTGAGATTTTCTATCGGGCGCTTGACGAGAATAGTCAAGCTTGTGCCGATACAATCATGGGAGGCATGTTTCTTAACCAACCTTTTGCATTGATAGCCGCAAGGATGGAGCAAGTGGTTAAAACTAATAGAGTTTATGGTCAAAGAGAGCGAGGTGCAATAAAGACTTCTTGTGCAGTCAACACCAACAATTAGCAAGCAAAGGTTAACGAAAAGATCATGGAACAACTTGCTCAACTTTGCACGAGTATGGACTTGGTCTTAAAGCAAAATCAAGCAAGTGTTGAAGCGGTAGCGCATCAAACTCCTAAGGCTCCTACATATGAAGATCCATTTTTTTGATGAAGATGCTTGCTTCATGAGTAACCAAGCGGCAGGTTTTCGAAATAACCCCCAAGGGTCCAACTCGAACTATTAGAGGCAAGGTTCAAGGAATCAAGTTCGGAACTACAACCGTGATGGTGCTTATAGTGACAACCGAGGTGGATACTATGAAAGGGAGAGAGTACTAGATGCCGAATAGGGTAGAAGAGATAGCTATAGGAATGGTCCTTATGTGCCACCCCACAACCGTGATACCATGCCAAGTACTTCGAGGCTTGAAGAGATGTTTGACAAGTTGTTGAAAAGAGCCGACCATCAAGATGAGACCTTGAAAGGAATGAAATCAGACATTTCAGGCATAACAAATAGATAGAGTCTCACTCTATCGTAATTAAGCAGTTAGAACAATAATTTGGGAAAGTTTCTTCGCAATTAAAGAAACACCAAAAGGTCACCTTACCAAGCAACAAGGTTCAAAATCCAAAGAATGATGGGCATTGTATGGCGGTCATGACTCGGAGTGGCAAAAGCACTATCGATCCCCCTATGCCATTGGTAGAGGATGAAGCTTATGAGAAAGGCATTGATGGAAAATATCGATTGAGGAAGAAAGTCTAGAGAGTAATGGGGTGCAAAGAAAAGAGGTGGAAGAGCAAGAAAAAGTCAAGGTGATCCCAAAACGACCTCCCCCTTTCCCTCAAAGACTTAAGAAAAAAGAGGAAGATGGCAAATTTAAGCATTTCCTTTCAATGTTAAAACAATTGTCCATCAACATCCCCCTTTTAGAAGTATTGGAGAAGATGCCCTAATATGCCAAGTATATGAAGGATTTGGTGACAAAGAAGCACACGTTGAGCCAAGAGCTCCAACAATGTAATGTTATCATGATAAAGTGTCTTTTTCAAAAATGAGAGGACCTTGGTGCATCACCATTCCTTGCACCATTGGTGATGTTGAATTACCAAGAGCATTGTGCGACTTAGAAGCGAGTATTAATCTAATGCCGCTTGCCATGTTTAAAAAGCTTGGTCTTGGCACTCCTACTCCGATGAGAATGCGGTTGCTCATGGCAGATCGAACTATTAAACAGCTGGAAAGAATACATCTTGATGTGCTTGTAAAGGTTGATAAATTCATCTTTCCTGCAGACTTTGTGATCCTTGATTGTGAGGTTGATTTCGTGGTGCCCATTATATTGGGAAGACCATTTCTGGTCACCGAAAGAGCCTTGGTGTATATGGATTCGGGTCAACTACGGTTCAGGGTCAATGATACAAAAGTGGTATTTGACATCCGCTAATCAATGAAACATCTGTATGAGTTAAAGAGTGAAGTTTGGGCCATTGAAGCCTTTTGATGATAGACAATGACAATTCGAGCCACAACGTTAAATAAGGCACTTCTGTGGAGGCAACCCAAGTATCTTCTATGTTTTTGAATTGTTTTAAGTTCATGCCATTTGTTTGAATTTTAGGTGGTAGTTTGGTGCTTATTTTGATGTGTGAGACATTGGATTAGTTGTATCATCTTAGACATTGGTGCATTTTGAAGTGTGATTTGCAAAAACAGACCAAAAGCTGAAGAGTTGAAGAAAATTGCATGTGGAGCAGCCTCTAAGAGTAGGCCTACGAGTCGTAGTGAACATTATGACTTGTATTCATGCCTCGTAGAGGGTAACAGTAAGTACTTAAGATTGGTACACATACTACGAGCCAACCTTACGATTCGTAGGGTCTTCTACAAGTTGTAAGTGGGGTCTTATACGAGTCATAAGTGGGATTTGTAGTACCCACGTACGAATTCTAAAATTTTTCTAAGTTTGGGCTCTTCTACGAGACCAGGACCTACGAGTCTAGAACACCCTACAACTCATAGCAGGGGTTTCATAGACCCGATAGACAGCTTTTTAATTATCAACCCGATTTGATATAAAAGGGGCTCAAAATTTATTTTGACTCCTACATCCTCATTTTGTTCCCTAATTTCCTAGATTTTCCCCAATACTTTTCTCCCTTCACTATTTCAATCACCATCCAGACCATCCACGTCACTTTCTAGCGAGTATTTCTAGCGAGTACAGTTATCTAGGGTTTCGACTCCTCCTATTTCTCTTATTTCATCTCGTTGATCTTCTTTTGCTCATTTGGTATGTTTTCTTGGTTAAATTTGACACACTTATGGTATGGTCTTTGAATATTATTGAATGAATGGAATTTTAACATCATAGTAAGTATTCACCTGAGAAAATAATTGTATGAGCATTAGGGTTTGGGTTTGTTAAACTCCCTAGCTTGATTTTACTTGGTATGGTTGCACTTTTTGGGTGCTTGGAATATTAACACGATGTTCATTTGAGTTCAATGCATGATTTTTGGGGAGATTAATCTTCGAAATGATATTGGAGTTGAAATTTTGGGATATTGGTGAGAATAAAATTTAAGCATGCATGATATCCATGTTTGGCGTTGTTGTAAACTCTCTTAGAATCTCCATTGTAGTGTATTGATTGATTGATGATTATGAGTGGGAGACTAGGTGATCTTGGGTGTCATGAGAGAAATCGGGTATTGTTGTTTGATTGTGGGGTACTAGTTGATTATGTTGACATAGTTCATATTGGGTGTAATTGTGTTTTTGGAATGCTATGTTGCTTCAATATTACTTGTTTTTTGCCATTTGAATGAATTGGGAAGGTTATAGGCACTACAGGTGTATGTTGTTCTCTGATAGGAGGCCTTCCTATGACTCGTAGGATGCCCTACTAGTCATAGTGGTCCCTCGTAGGAGGCAACAATCACCTATGGTTTGGTAACACTTACCATACGAGACCCATGTATGAATCATAGTAAGGGACTCGTAGGATCTGCCTTACTTTAAATTGTATTTTGTTCCTTACTACAAGCCCAGACTACAACTTGTAGGTCATCCTACGAGTCATACTTGAGGCTCATTTTTGTGATCAAAATGTCATCTTTCAGGCACTTCAGCACTACGAGGCTATTGTACGACCCGCAAGTCACCCTACGAGTCGTACCTGTGCCTCATATCTGAATATTTGCATCTGATCCAGTGACTTTTCTGTTTCTTTTATTGCCTCTTTTTTCTTCCTTTTTATTTTCTTAGTTGATTCTAGTTTTAACAAACACTATGGTGCTCACTTTGCAGTTTGTGTTGTCAATGTATAGGTATAATGCCTCCGAAACACAAACAAGCCACACAAGCCTGTAGGAGGAAGTTAGTGAATGAATCCTTTGAAACAAAACAAAAGGGATCTGTGGAAGTCTACAGAGTCAGGATAGACCCTGAGGCAAGTATGCCTAAAACTCGAGCCCCCATTGTACAAGTGCCAGTAGAGGTTGATAGTCCCTCCTAGTTTGAGGAGGAGGGTTCTAATGGCGGGTCCAGTAGTAGTTCGCTGCAGATGACTCCTACTAACACTGAGACTAAATCATAGGAGGGGTCACATGCACAACATGAAGAAGCGAAATCACAACCTCCGGCCGACCCTAGATAGGGCATCCCTGGAATGAGAGTTATCTATGATAAGGGGTTGGAGCTGAAGTGGCAGGGAAAGCCTGTCTGACAGTTCCACGAGGAGTCAAGACTAAATGACTCTAGGTTGGACAAGGTACTAAGGTTAAATGCAAAGATCGATAGACTCGGACTCCGGTGGACTTCACAATGATTGGGCAAGTATGCCCCTCATTTGGTCAGGGAATTTTATGCAGCTTATTATGCCACTCTTCTCCGAGGCCTGCCCAAGAACAAGAAGGCTATTAATCAGCCTAGATTACGAGAGGTTTTGTTCATGGGTCGAAGAGTTGACATTTTTGAGGAAACTATTCGATGGATTCAGTTTGGGCCGAACTACAGAGTGCCTCATTCCACTGTAGAGTATGATAGTAGAATTTCAAAGATGAGGAAAGCGGTGGACAAAAACTATGTTGTGGTCAAAACTGAGCTACTTCGGTGGATAGCCGGCCAATGCGAGGAGGATTTGGAGCCTACGTGGGTCACAAACCACGCCGATTAGGTTAAGAAAGCCCACCTCCCCTTCCAGGCCATGTTCTGGTGGTTTGTTATCCGTTGGCATATCAGGCTGACTTTTATGGATAATGTGATCACCTTGGAGCGAGAGTACTATTAGCCAGCATCTTGGCTGGCTACAAGATTGATTGGGCCTAATTCGTGGCTAAGAAGATACACGAGTCTACTGTCAGGACTAGCACCTCACTTTCAATCCTTGTCTTGATTCGTCGCTTGTGCAGTGCAGCAGGTGTTCTTGTTGACCCATATCGTGACCCACATGTAGAGGCCTTGCGCACCATGGATCCTAGCCTGATCAAGGTTTATGAGAACCCGGTGGTCCTATAGAGAGAAACTTCTCCTCCCATTCTACAGCCATTGCTCGTTGAGCCATAGACTCAGGAGCAGACCCCAACCACAACCAGTGCTACTCCAGCTACTTTAGGGACAACTCCAGCTATTGAGATCAAGGTGATGCCATCCTCCAGTACACCTACACCAGCACCTTCTACTACATAGGTTGATTTTGCAAACTTATTTTTTATGTCTGCTATTGCTTTTCAGGCATTGGTACGTAGAGTAGCAATGACGGAGTTCCAATTGCACAGGTTGGATGGCCAGATTAGATCGTGGGTCTATCAGACGGTCCAGGACATAGAGTAAAAGGCCAAGGCATACACTCATGAGTTAATAGATGACAAAACTGGAGCAGTGGATGCCAGAGTAGATGCCTTTGAGGATCGGGTCCAGAAGAGGCTCACAGATGCCAGGCCTACTGACATGAGTGTTGTTGGCCAAGTTTAAGCCTGACTTGTTGAAGATGTTAGCAACTTCTACAGCAGCCACAGAGGTGGAACCGGTGGGTGATGATATATTTGACATATTCGATGACCACTCACATGCCAACAGGAAGTGGCCTCTCTAGAGTAACTACCTAGCGGTGAGCCAGAAGAGGCCCAGGACTGATGATGAGGCATTCGCACTAGAGGATTAGGTACTGGAGGAGGTGGTGCAGGAGTCTTTAGCTCTGACAGAATTGAGTAGGGACAGGGAGCAGTGGATAGCACAGGGAGAGAGTAGTTCGCAGGCAGCTGCAGCCCATACCACCGAGGAGGTGACACAGGCCCAGGACCCCCAGGACCAAACAGATGTCGATGCTTGAGCACCATGTGTTTGATGATTTGACCCCCGTATCTAATTTATATTCATATATACTTTGTCCTTTGTGTTGGACAATATTTTCTTTCTACTGGTTTTTGGATACTTTTAAATATTATGTTTTGAATGTTGTTTTTGACTATGTTATAGATGTTTGGTTGTTAAATTTTAGTTTTTCATACACATACACACACACATATATATATATAAGTTTACTTTGAGGACAAAGTATTCTCTTTTGGTGGGGTATGGGAAGTTATGATTATGGTGAAGCCTGAGTAACCTCAAGTCCATAACTTCCCCTATTTTTGATCCCAAGGTTTTCTTGCCGTGTGTTTTTTTCCTTGTCAATGTTTTTAATTTTTGTTAAACTGGCATGTTTAGGTAGTGTAGATAATTTGTAGATATATAGTAGTCATTATCTTTTGGCATATATATATACATATATATATATAGTCTCTAAATGCTTTTTAAATGTTTGTAAATTCGGTACCCTCAAAATTTTTGAGATTGTTGGTTATTAGTGCAATCATGCCTATGATTATCTGGCAACATTTGTTCTGATAAAGAGAAGGCTAGTTGATGCTTGAAGCATGACCTGTACGTCTATACTTGATTGTGTTTGCAATGCCATGTGTGCGTGAGCTTATTTTGCCACATTCATGTATTATATATGGACTCAGAACTTGCCTTATTACTTTAACATTGGATTAGTGATGTGGTTAGTTGGGAAAGGATCTTAGGCAATTGTTCTTTTAGTGAAATCCACTTTTTCCTAAATGACCTACCACATGTGATAGTTGATCCCTTGTTCCAATTGTTTGAGCTTTTCATATACCTATTCTTTCTTGACACCTAGCTAGCCTAGCCTTGTTTTCTGAAATGCCTTGATCTTGGCCCTGGTTTATCCTTGAATATATGAACCCTGATTGAGGCTATAAGCCTAAGTTGAGGGTGGCTACAAATAATGGCCCTGGTTCGGGAAATAGATATTGTGTCCTTCACCTTAGGCTAAAAGTCTAAGTTGAGGGTGGCCTTTATTGTAGTGAAGTAATGAGAATGAGGTGGTTCGTAGGGAAAGAAAGAAAGAAATAATGAAATCTTGTGCTAGGTGAGAAAAAGAAAATAAAATGAGTTCAAAAATAAGGCACAACTGAAAAGGAGAAAGAAAGCACTCGGGAAAAGCTTGAAAAGGAAGAATAAGGGTGGATTTATTGAAAATGGTTAACTTATGAAGGTAAGAGTGTAGATAAACATGGTTCAAGGATAGCTTTTAGTCACTACTTACCTAAAATTCCATACCAAAGTCCATGAGCCTATGTTATAAGCCATTAAGTCCTAAAGTGATCCCAATCCACTTTGTCATCACTTCGGAGTTGAGTATAAAGGCAAGCCTAAGGTGTTAGTCATTTTGCAACATAGGCTCACGGGCTTTGGTATAGGTACATGAAAATCTCAAAGGATTGGAACATGGAATCAACTATGACATTTGGTAAGTCATTTAGGCAAAAGTAGATTTCACTAAAAGAACAATGGCCTAAGATCCTTTCCCAACTAACCACATCATTAATCTAATCTTAGAGTAATAAGGCAAGTTCTGAGTCCATACATAATACATAAATGTGGCAAAATAGGCCCACGCACACATGGCGTCGCAAACACAATCAAGTATAGACTCACAAGTCATGCTTCAAGCATCAACTAGCCTTCTCTTTATCAGAACAAATATTGCCAGATAATCATATGCATTGCACTAATAACCACCAATCTCTAAAAGGTTTGAGGGTACCGAATTTACAAACATTCAAAATGCATTTCAGACTATATATATGCCAAAAGATAATGTTTAATATATATTTACAAATTATATACACTACCTAAACATGCCGGTTCAACAGAAATTAAAAACATCCACAAGGAAAAAGAAACACGGCAAGAAAACCTTTTGATAAAAAATAAGGGAAGTTATGGACTTGAGATTACTCATACTTCACCCTAATTCATAACTTCCCAACATTTCCCCTCATTCTTAGGATTTTGCACTGTGTTGCTAGGCAAATATACCCTTCTAACACTGACTTAACTGAATTGACACTTGACCAATCTGTTGCTCAAGTTGTTTAATAGCCACATAATGAGATTCTATTTTCTAATCTATGCTTGAAATATCTGATCTTATGCCCCTTAGAGTTTCAACTAAGTCTAGCCGTATTCCCTGGCAATGGCACCAAAATCTTTGATGTCGCCCAAGTTACACCTCTTTTTTAGAGGATAAAGTAGTCGTTGTCAAGATATAAAACCTAACCAAGGTTAGGGTTGAACCCACGGGGAATACATGGAATCGAGATCAATTCACCAATAACTAATTCAAGTAGTTAACCAACTCACTTCCCTTAGAGGGAGGGTTTTGCAATAATCAATAAGAAAGCAAACTAAACTAACTATAACGAGAGACCAGCAATAATAGAGAGCAACTAGGGTATCGTGTTCCCCATGATTCCCCCAACTTAGTATCACCAGATAACCCAATTCTTGTTTAGTATATATCATGCAAGAGGGTAACTTAAGTTTACCAAGCCCTTTAATAAAAGGTGAGAAGAAAATTTCACTATGTAACTTGGCCCATCTCCATAGTGTGAAATAATAACCATTACCTATAAGTCCCAGTCAAGCTCTCCTTGCCCAGTTTGGTTGATTAGACAAGAGCACATCATTGAATCCTTTGCTTTTTCTATTCATTACTACCTTGCTTCATAGTAACAGTAGGCGGATTCTAATGTTGGCCACCATTAGAAAATATTCAAAACAAAGAGCATTGATTAATACATGCATATATCCATTCCAAGAATTGTAAATTACTGAGTTTACTTAGTTAGTTCTTTATTATTTCCACAACCCTAGTTGTGGATTTAGCTACTAGTGCTATGGGTAGATGAAAAAATTATGAACTGAGAAAATATAATAATATAGCTAAACACTTACCCAATTTAATTAAGATTAAGCAAATCCAACAAGAATGAGAATCACACGATTGAAGATCAAATTTACCCACAAGTATTTTCTTACTAGCTTCTCTCTCAAGTATTGAGTTCTCTAAGTACAAACCCTAAAAGTACTTAATAATGACGTGCCCCCTTGTATAATAACCTAAAAGTACTATTTATAGTAAATATAATTAAGTTATAAATAAAATAGAAAAACTGATTGGCGGACTCCACAAAAGGTCTCTACGACTTGTAATGTGATTTACGAGTTGTAGTCGGGGTCTCATAATCAGCTCCTTCAATTTTGGACTTCTCTTCTACGACACATCTTCACGACTCATACAATGATCTATGACTCATAATACATGTTCGTAGGCTTCAGCTTCATCAACTTTTCCCTCACTAGAAATCTTCATGAACCCCATCAGTATGACTCGTAGAATGCTCTACGACACATATTCTTCTCTCATCAAACTGATCTTTAGAACTCATCCTTTACAGAAATTTGTCACGAATCTACCTCTATGACTCGTAGAATGTTCTATGATTCGTAGAGGGTCTCGTAAATCCTCCAAAACTAGAAATCTTCAGCAATTTTTCCCCAAAGCATGGACAACCTGGCTTCCTATAAATCTGAACACAAAAACACATAAAATCTACAAATATCGCATTGAGAACTTACAAAATCCTATGTTTTAAGTATCAAATATGTTGTATTTTGGCAGCATATCAGGGAGATGATGTTGTTCACTACTAATTATGTTTCGAATATAGATGGCCATAATGAGGTGATCTGAAAGAGGCCAATAATGCTCCATATTTCATTCATCTCGGATCCACTAAAATGTACCGAGACTTGAAGGAAGTGTATTGATGGAATGACATGAATTGTATAGCTATGTTGTAGCGGAATGCCCTAATTGCCATGAAGTGAAACTAGAACATCAAAGGCCCTGTGGCTTAGCCCAAGGCATAGAAATTCCTACTTCAAAGTAGGAATACATGAATATGGACTTTGTGATAGGTTTGCCACATACTTTAAAGCATTATCACTCAATTTGGGTAGCTGTGGACAGAATGACCAAATTGGCCCTGATTCTATCCTACAAGACTGAGGACTATGCTAAGTTGTACTCTCCAGACTTGGTGAGGTTTCATGGTGTGCCGTTATCTATCATATCAGATTGTGATACCCAATTCACTTCTCATTTTTGGAAGTCATTTCAGAAGGGACTTGGAACCAAAGTGAAGTTGAGTACTTCTTTCCATCCTTAAATTGATGGATAGGCCGAAAGGACAATTCAAACCCTAAAAGACATGATGAGGGCTTGTGTGTTGGAATTCAAGGATAATTAGAATAATCATCTACTACTTATTGAATTCACTAATATCAAATTTAACATGCTAGATTTGAGATAGGGAAATGTAGGTCATTGATAGGTTGGTTTGAAATTGGTGAAATAGCTTTGATCGGTCCTAATTTAGTGTTAGATGCTAGCGAGAAGGTGAAACTCATAAAGGAGAACTCGAAAGCATATCAAAGTCATCAAAAGTCATATTTCAATATTAGAATGAGAGACTTTGAGTTCCATATAGGAGATTATGTATGTTAAGGTTTCACCCATGAAGGATGTGATGCTATTTGGTAAAAACGGAAAATTGAGTCCCCTGTATATTGACCTTATGAGGTGTTGGATCGGATATGATCCATCGATACCCTTATCTTTTTTATGCTATGTAAATCTAACATAATAGGTTTTTCATGCTCAAATGGACCAAATTCTTTCTTTTTCGCAATGTCATGTCATAACATGCATGCATACTCATGAAAATGGTTTTGAATGATCTTTTTGGCAAACGTTTGAAGGTTTTATGATTTTGATATTTAGATTGCATTTTTGCATTCATGTTGGGCTGTAGATACTCATTTTGATATATTCAAGCTAACTCTCATCTTATTCAAAGAAGAATACTCCCAAGGGGAAGATGTTATAAGGTCTCGTACACTGAAAGATCGAATTGTATCCCCAAAAGTGGTTTTTTGAAAATTTTGGCCTATGGTGCCTGTAACACCTCTCAAAGTGCCTTCAAGTGACCTTATAAAAGATATATTGTGTAACGTATCATTCATATTCTTTATGGAAATCTGAAGCTTCATTCTTAATCAAGAGGCATAATTACGTGGAAAAATGGTCTCATTTGATTTTTATATCAACTATATTGAAAAATAATTTTCGTAAAATTTTGCATTTCTATAAGCATCTGCGACCTCTACGTGTCGCAGAGAGGGTTCATTTTAGTATAAAAGTGACCTAAACTCATTCCAAGATCAAAATAGGAAAAAATTACTTCACACACAAATGACCTATAGGGACCAAGTCCTCATCGCACCTATGTTTCATCACAGTTGAAATTTTTCTGAACAATCTCAGTTTTATATATAACCGCCTTGTACTCTTTTCTAACCTGCTTTAGGTGAATTTGGATGCTTTTTATGACCAAATCCCATTATATAAATAGACCTTAACCTCTAAATTGATTCCATTATTCATCACATCACTCACTATAAAAATTCTCTCACTAGAAATCACTGTCATAAGCTTTCTTCTTCATCAAGTAAGGACTCCACCGAAGCCCAACACAAGCTCTCCATTTCCCTTCAAATCCTAAGGCTATTACTTGAGACATATGAGTTTTAGTCCCTGGAATCCTTTTTTCTAGGGAGGTCCTTCAAAGTTCTCAATGTTTACCTAATTCAATTACGTAAATTTTATGGGCCTTTTCTACTTCTAACATATTTCTTCAGTTATTTTCTAGATTATGACTATTGATCTATCCTAATATGAATTCATTAGAATTACATGAAAAGATTTTTCAATGTATTCTCTCAAAGTCCATTTAGGGCTCATGATATCCTAATGGGTCTTACTCATTTCTAATACAATTACATGAATTTCTCTTCAATTATGATCTATTTTCTCAATTAAACATTGATTATTAAGAAATTGCATAATTTACATGATTTCAGTTTAATTGACTGTGAACTCATGCTATACCTAATTTCCTATGACTAACCTATGATTTCATGAATATGATTTCAAATATGAAAGTATGATTTTATGATGATATGATGATGATCATGATGATTATATGATGATGAGGGTGACCTAAAAAGTATGATTTTTGTTAACTATCCTTATGCCTAACTACTAAGACAGGTACCGTGGGTTGGATTAGCTTGCTTGTAGGTGATGTGCTATCAAAATATAACACTTTTGATGCTTAAAACTTGGCATATTGTATGTTCTCAAAGTGATGTTAGTGGGTTTGATGTGTTTTTATATTTGTTTTTAAGGATTATAGGATTTGGCATGATTTTTGGGCTAAGTATTGCAAATGTTGAGTTTTTGATGAAGTACAAAGCATTCTATCGGCCATGGAAACTTCCACGAGCCATAGAGTAGTTTCATGGTTGAGATCTAGTAAAGGGCATATTTTCTGAAGTTGCATCCACGAACTGTCAGATGAGCCATGGAATTTTATACGAGTTGTGGATTAGGTTTTGTGCCTTGAGGATATGAATTGGAGGAGTTTATGGAAAGGTGTCAGATGAAACCCTGTATGAGCCTAAGTCTAAATATGGCCTGTAGAAAGGTCTTATAGAAATGATAGCATATTTTGAAGAATGAAGACTACGAAGCCCAGCTATAGGACGTAGAACTTAGCACGACCCATAACCCTGATTATAAAGCCTACCAAATTCAGGTTTACTATTTTACTTTGGACTTGTATCTTAGTTATTATAAATAGGTGTTTTAGCTTTTTTTAGACAGAGAATGAAGTGAGAAGGACAGATAGACAGGCGAGATACTTGAGAAACAATTTTGTGATTTTTATAACAAAAACATTACTTTGTGATTTCTAGTGAAGAATTTGGAATTTCTTGTTCTTAAATTTATCATTGTAAGTACGTAATTATATTATTCTCTATCATGATTCTTCCATCTACAATGTTTATGCATAGCTAAATCCACAACTAGGATTGTCAGAACCATGACGAACTAACAAGGTAAACATGATAATTTGTAATTCTTGGAAATTGTGCATGCATGTATTAATCAATTCTCTCTGTTTTGATTGCTTTTTATGGTGGCTAACATTAAAACTCACCTAGTTGTCACTGACTGGATCAAGTTAGTAATGAATGAGAAAAGAGATTAATTAATTGTTAGACCCCGTAAATTATTTAGTCAAAGTTAATCGTTTAATTGGAAAAGTTACGGCGAATATGGTGTAAGTTAAATTAAGTAAGTTCGCGATGCCTAATTATAATTGGAGCGTAGATTTTAAGTTGGAGTCGGAAGTCCTCAATTGGCTTTAAAATAGAAAAGTTTGGGACT
>JAPFFP010042375.1:0-14181 GCA_026153255.1 Solanum medicagineum | reverse complement strand
TGTATCTATGTTATGGTCTTTGAATCTTGTGTCTTAATTGTGATGTTTATGAAAGCTTTCCCTTAGCCTCATTGCCCCTATTCCTACTCTATATGTCTTTTATATGCTTTCGCGATGAAGGATGTGTGACAAGTTAAGAGGCTTGTTTGGAGTTCCTTCGGGTTCCACATTCGCTGTGTCATATGTAGGCCCTAGGCTTGGATCATGACATACTCTATGCCATTGTGATATTTCCATGTAGGAACCACAGCACCATTTAATCATCTTCCACGTGGCTAGTACAATCCATAGAAGCAAGCCTTAGTGAGTCCATAAGTCTAGGGACACTATCTTTACTTCTCTTGCGATATTGAAACTTCTTTTGTTGAACACTTGATATTATGAGGGTGAGCTCGGAAAGTGTATTAGACCCTGCTCCACTCAATGTTAGAGGTGTTGTTGTAATTCTATGATGTATTAATGTTATAGGCTTGACTTTTTATGCTTTTATGATTATCAAAGACTTCCCTTAGTCCCACTTCCCTTGTTTTATACCTCTTGTTGTTGTTTACTTTGCTTCCGCAACCAAGGATGTGTAACTAATATGCCAAAAGGCTTGTTTGGGTCCCTTTGGGTTCCCATTCACCATGTCATCTCTATGCTAGGCTTGGGTCACGACAAAGTAGTACTTCTGGCCTAGTTTCATCAACAGTCTTGATAATCAAAACCACTCTCACATCATTGTCTTTCCTTGCTTGCTGACACACGTTGACCATGACATCACTTTCGCAAAATCTGAACTTGAGTACGCCTTTTTAAATATCCAAGACGGCTCATCCAGTGGCTAGGAAGGGTTTTCTCAAGATGATTGGGATGTCGAAGTCAACTTCATAATCTTGGATCACGAAGTCTATAGGATATATGAACTTCTACACTTTTACCAACACATCATACAGTATCCCCACAAGCATTCTTTACTATGCGATTTGCCATCAATAATCACATGTTAGTTGGCACAAGGGCTCCTAATCCAAGATTCTTGTAGACCGCAAAGGGCATCAGATTGATACTGGCACCTAGATCACATACTGCCCTTTGTGAACTCCATATCTCAAATGGTGCAGGGTATGGTGAAAGCACCTGGATCTTTATTCTTCTAAGTTAATGAACTTGTAGCAATAGCATTGCAATATTGAAGCTCTTGAGAAAGCTCTTGACTCACAGTGCTCTTTTTGGTAACCAAGTCCTCCATATACTTCGCATACCCTAGCATCTTCTCCAATGCCTCGATAAGAGGGATTGTTGATGGAGAGCTTCTTTAGTAGGGAGAGAAAGTGCTTGAACTTGCCTTCCTCCTCCCTATTTTTATTCTCTAAGGGAAGGGAAGAGGAGGCCTAGGAATAGGCTTAAACTTCTGTGGCACATCAACTGCTTAACTTAAGCCATCGTTGCCATGATCATCTCCTTCATCTGCATCCTTTGCCGCAACTTTCTCCTCTCAAACATCTTCTACATCAACCGACATGGGAGGGTCAATTGAGCTCTTTCCACCCCGAGTTCTGACCACCATTCACTACATTCATTTTTAGGATATTTCATTGTATTTCCAGGCAATTTACCCTTCTAGCACTGACTAAGTTGAGTCGATACTTGACCAAACTATTGTTTATGTTTTTTGATAGCTATAAAATGAGGCACTATTTTCTGATTAATACATAAAATCTCTTATTTCATGCCCCTTAGAGTCTCATCCTTCATCTCATCCTTCTTCAGCAGAGATCAAACATCTCCTAAATTCTAGAATTGTCTACACTTGCATCGCAGTTGTGTGGTGGCACATAAGGACCATTTTTGGAGCCTTCTCTATGACCCCAATCTACATCTGGACCATTATTCCTATCATAATATCCTCCGTGGTTGTCCCTTTAGCTCCATCTATACTATAGTTCCGACCTTGGTTTCCTTGACCTTGGCACCAATAGTCTTAATTGGACCATAGGGCAGTAGGCCAGAAACATCCCATCTGATCTATTACTACATAATTGCACTTATCATAGTATGGCTCCTTGTACATGGGTGCACGGTGGCAACACTCCAATCACCTCCAGAGCTATAAGATTCAACCTACACTGATCTACTAGTAAGCATTGGCGTTGAAATCCTGAGGTTATGGAATGTTCTCCAAAGGAGGTGGGTTCTCATCCTCATTATTGTCCCTATTCAAAGATATATTGGCTGCATTGTTGGCATTATCATGAGCCATTCCTCTTATTATTCTATGGATCTCTAGATCAAATAGAGTTAAGAGATTTTCTTTACTCTGAGTGTTGTCCATATACTACTCGTAATCTTGCAAAGAAACAAAAATAACACACAAAAGTAAAAGAAAGGGAATTAAGGATTAACACTCGAACTATTAATGAATTCACTAAGTCTAACCATATTCCCCGGCAAGGGCGCCAAAATCTTAATGTCACCCAAGTTACACCTCCTTTTTAGAGGAGAAAGCGGACGCTGTCAAGATATAGAACCTAACCAAGGTTAGGGTCGATCCCACAGGAAATACATAAACTAACAAGAATTCACCAATATGAATTAATCAATGAGAAAAGTAATTAACCAACTCAATTTCCCAAAGGGAGGGTTTGCAATAATCAATGAGAAAAGTAAACTGACTAACTATCACAAGAGAAAATGAATAACAGAGAGAAACTAGGGAATTGTGTTTACCATGATCCCAACTCAGTATCACCGAATAACCTAATTCTTGTCTAGTGTATAGCATGCATGATGGTAATTTAAGTTCACCAAGCCCTTTGGTCAAAGGTGAGAGGTAAATTGAACTTTGCGACTTGGACAATCTCCATAGTGTGGCATTACTAACCATTACCTATTTGTCCCAGTACAATTCCCAGTTTGGTTGATTAGACGAGAACACGCCAATCAAATCTTGTTAATTAATCTCTTTTCCTATTAGTTACTACCTTGGTTCAGTCAGTAACACTAGGCGAGTTCTAATGTTGGCCACCATAAAAAAATATGCAAAACAAAGAGAGTTAATTAATATATGTATATACACCTTCCAAAAATTGTGAATTATCCGATTTTACTTTGTTAGTTCTTTATGGTTCCCACAACCCTAGTTGTGGATTTTAGCTACACATGCTATGTGTAGATGAAGATATTATGAATTGAGAAAATATAATTAAACACTTAAACAATAGATTTAAGAACAAGCAATCCAATATCATTAAGAATCGCAAGCTTTATGATCAAATTCAACCATAAGTGTTTTGAAAGACTCTCACAAGCTTTATGATCAAATTCAACCATAAGTCTTCTCAACGACTCTCACCATTTTCTCTCTAAAACAATTGAGTTCTCTGAGCATTTAACTAAAACGTAATCAAAATTGGTGAGAACTTATGAAAAATAACCTAAAAGACCTATTTATAATAATTAAAATTCAAATCCTAAATGACATAGAACTGGTTGGCACACTCTACGATAGCACTTTACGACCCATACTGAAGTTCAAGGCCCATAATTGGGGTCTCGTACATTGTTGTTGGAAAATTGGAATTCTTTTCTAAGATAGCCATTTACGACTTGTAATATGGTTTATGACCCGTAAAGGGGGTTTCATCTAATGAACTTCAAAAAGCCTTTATTCTTTGATCGTCACGGCACAAAACCTTTTCTACGTTTTGTACATTAATCTACGGCTCGTCAGCTTGCTTGTGGAATTAACTTCAGAAACACGCCCCCCCTCCCCCGTGGAATTTCTTACTAAACAACCATATGGATCGTAGAATGGTCTATAGCCCGTAAGGTGTCTCGTATAACAGCAAATCTGCAACAACTTTGTAACTTTCCCCAAAAACATGGCCAACCTATAATCCTGCAAAGATAAACACAAAAACACATAAAACCCACTAACATCACATTGAGAACACACAAAATTCTATATTTTAAGCATCAAAAGTGTTGTACTTTGGCAGCACATCAATGTTTAGGTAGTATTTGAAGCATATAGTACTAATACCTATGAGGGTATAGCATGGTTTTGTTTGAAAAATGATACCTCCCAAAAAAATTGATTGGTAATTTAGATAGCATCAATGCATGTATAGTCTTTTGTCAATACATTTTTTGATAAGTGGGGATAAATTGAGATAAAAAGCATGGTCTCAGAGTCTTTTTGTTGATTATATAGTCAGTGCCATGTTAGTATGAGCTTTAAATTGTTAAATTCATATGTTTTATGCTAATTCAGAACTTGCACGGTTACTCTAATTCGATGGCAGATTAGTTGGATTAGGAAAGAATCTTAGGCCATTGTACTTAAAAGCCCACTTAGCCTACATGACCAACCAAAACTACAATGCATCCCTTGTTTCTAATATTTAAGCCTATCATGCACCTATTCTTCGCAAAAACCTGATTAACCTAGCCTTGTTAGTTGTGAAATCCTGAAATTGGCCTTGGCCATTCCTTGAACATTGTGCACCTTAACTATGGCAAACAATCTAAGCTAAGGGTGGCTACCAAAAGTGGCCCTGGTTCTAAGGATGGATATTGTGCACCTCAACACAGGCTAAAAGCCTAAGTTGAGGGTGGTTGGTGTAAGGGTGAAACACAATATGTGGGGGAAAGTTAGTGATACAGAGATAAAAGGGAAAAATCATGTATTGCATGCAAGAAAAATAAGTGATGCCTTATTTGTGAGTGGAAAAGAAAAATGAAGTGTAAAATCGAGGAAAAAAGTTGAAAAATGAAAAAAGCTCACCAGGAAAGCTTGAAATAGGAGAAAGAGAGAATAGGATGAAAAATAACAAAGTTGGTACGGAAAAAGTGTAGAAAAACGTAGTGTCAAGGAGGGCCTTTAGTCACTATGTTCCCAAAATATCATACCAAAGCCCCCTGATCCTACATTACAAGTCGAGAAAGTCCTAAAGTGATCCTAGCCCAAGTTGTTAAAGGTCTTAGTCATGCGTATAGGGGCAAGCCTATGGTATTAGGCATGGTGCATGAATATCTTTTGTAAGAGTGAGAATTTTGTGTAGTCCCAAGGTTATACATGAAAACATCTTTGAGAGTCAAACATAGGACTTCTTTTTGCGTTAGATTTGTTCAGTGATTGTGGATTGTTTATGGTGCCTCATTAGTCATAATTGTGTTGTCACATAAACTAGTCTGTGTTGGCTTTCTAGATAGCTTTCTGATCCTGCTTTGCAAAGATGGTGTGGGTATCTAAATTTAAGATTAATGTGATGTATGTCAGTGGTTTTTTTGTGTTTTTGTATTACCTATATAGATTAACTCCATCACTTGAGGACAAGCAACAATTTTCAGTCGGGATTGTTGATGTGTTGTCAAAATACAACACTTTTGAAGCTTAAAACTAGGAATTTTGAATGTTCTTTACGCGGTCTTAGTTGGTTTTATGTGCTTTTGTGTTACGTTTGCAGGATTCCAGGAGAGGCCTTGATTTTAGGGAGAAATATAGAAGTTGGTAACTTTTGAGGAAATACAAGACCCTTTACGCGCGTTCGTTCATTCTATGGGTCGTGAAGTGGTTTTATAGACAATTCCAGTGAGGGAATAATTTTCTGAAGTTGGTTCTGCAAACATGCAGGCTGGTCATGGATTGATTTACGAGTTGTAGAACATGGTTACTGCCCTGAGGATCAGAGATTGGGACTTTCTGAAGATTTATCAGACAAAATGCCCTATGAGTCGTAAATTGCTTAACGAGTTGCAGAGGGATGTCATAGACCTGAAGACTAGAATTTTCGTAGCAGTGTATAAGAACCTGACTATGACCCGTGGAATGCAACACGACCTGTAAACCTTTCGTGAGGCGTGTCGACCAAGTTATCCTATAATGTTTAGGACATGTAATTTAAAAATTACAAGTAGAATTTTTAGGTTATTTTCTAGAAGTTTGCGCATAGTACACAGAAAACTCATAATGAGAAAGAGAAAATAGTGATGTTATATTAGAGAGTATTGAGAACACATGTACTTTGATTTCATTTTTAATCTTGTGATTCTCTTTGAAGTTGGATTTGCTTGTTCTTAACTCAATTCTGTAAGTGTTGTTTTATGTTATTCAAAATCATACGTCTTGTATCTACACAAAGTATGAGTAGCTAAATCCACAACTAGGGTTGTGGGAACCATGATAAATTAAAAAGGTAACACCAGATAATTCATAATTCTTGGAAAGTGTGCATGCATGTACTAATTGACTTTCTTCCTTTTACATATTTTCTGATGGTGGCTAATATTGGAACCTGCCAAGGGTTACTAACTGGACAAAGGTAGTTATGAATAGGAAAAGAGATTAATTAATAGGATTCGATTAATGTGTTCTTGCCAAATCAACCAAGCTGGGCTAAGAGGAGGTTGTACTGGGACTAATATGTAAGGTTTAGTAATGCACACTATGGAGATTGGCCAAGTCACATAGTGAAATTCACCTCTTGCCTTTGACCAAAGGACTTGGTGAACTTAACTTACCATCCTGCATGCTAACACTAGAAAAAAATTAGGTTATCTAGTGATACTAAGTAGGGGAATCATAGGGAAAACAATACGCTAGTTTCTCTCGATATTTATTTAACTCTTGTGTAATTAGGTTTATTTTTCCATTGACCTTTGAAATCACATAGCAAATCTTATTTGATATAATAAGTGAAAGACCAAGCTGATTTTGCTCACCTAAATTCATTTTTTGGGGTCACAAGTCATACAGTTAAACTCCCTTCTTAAGGCTGTATAGGATTTATTATGATTATAGTGATTTAAACTATATTTGTCCAAGTTTTATCTTGCTTGTCTTAGCCGTTTGGTTTGCTGTAATTATTTATTCACCTTGTGCTTCATTTCTATATTGACTATGGAAGTGAGGAACTCACAATTAATTTAGGACTTTGAATTTTGCCCACGAATACATTGCATACACTTGAATGCTATATTTTGTGGCTTGCAGTAACTTTTCATCTTTATTTCTTTTTTTCATGTGATGTTATCCGAGTTCATTTGGACTCTATCCTTGCATTACGTTGGGTCGATCTGTCATTCTCTCGAATCTGGTTCATGGAGGTTTGACTGGAACCAAGTTTGCACATAAAAGAAGCTGCGTTACAGGCCTTTCGGCCCCAAAATGTCACTATATACACTGATATACAGAATGCATATAGTGACGTGATATAAGAAGATGGGCAAAAATCTAAGCCTTCAGTAGGAACGGTTCAGGTGATTGGAGTGTTGGATTCACATGTTGATATGCAGGAGAAATATGGTATATACACGATATACAGTGTTATACCTTACTGTAATACATGCAAAAAAATGGGGCCAAAGGCCTTAGATTTGGAGCAGCAGCAGCTTGGGCAAGATTTGAAGGGATAGGCAGGCCCAAAATTTTTATTTTTAACTATCTTATAAGAGGGGGTTGAAGCAACTTAAGCAGGCAGCAGGTGCTCATGCTTGCTTGAGCAGCTTGAGAGTATATTCGTAATTTTACATGGTTTTCTCATCGTAATTTATATGACTTATTTTTAGTGTTAAAAAATGCTGCTAACCATGTTAATTAGAGCTACTCAAGTGGGCAGCAGGTCAAGCAGTTTGAGGGTATATTCGTAATTTTTTGTGGTTCTTCCGTTGTAATTTGTTATGGCTTATTTTTAGTGTTAAAAAAATGCTGCTAACCACGACAATTAAAGCTGCTCAAGCAGGCAACAGGTCGAACAACTTGATGGTACATCCATAATTTTTTATGGTTCTTCCATTGTAATTTGTTTGTCCATTTTTTTGTGTTAAAAAATATTGTTGATCATGATAATTAAAGCTGCTCAAGCAGGCAGCACGTCGACATGTTTGCATGAGCAGCTTAAGATATATTCATAATTTTTTATGATTCTTCTGTTGTAACCTAAATTAAAATTTAAAAAATAACATATATTGAGCCCGCGCTAGCACGGGCATGAGTGTCTGGTCTAGATATTAAGGTTGTGAGAACTGGCCTGTCAAACCCAATCTTTACTTCATTTATCCCTTTTTGATGCTTATTATTATTATATTGTTTGTGATATTGTAACTTCAACACTAACATTGGTTTGTTGCTATATTTTTAATTTCCCCCAAAGTCAAACCATTTATATTAATTCTCATTTTTAATGTCTTTTGAACATTTTGGTGTTAAAACCCCTTTTAGAAAATTAGACCTTATGAAATTCCTTCAAAATAGTTTAAATATTTTCCTTTGAATTTTTATGAAACATTTCCCTCTTATGAGACTTAGCTATTTTAGTTGATTTTAAATTCTAAAAAAATTCAAAACCTTTTCAAGGTTGCTAAAAATCAATTTTAAGTTAGTCAAAAATTCTTAATCATCGAATAATCGCGTGTTAGCGTCATTTCGAGTGCGTAAAACTTTTTTCAAAATGAAAATATGAACTTGGACCTTTTCTTTGGATTTTAAAAAAAAAAATTTGGTTTAAGTAGTCTTTTTAGAATGTTTAAAGTGGTTTTCTTGATTTTCCTTAAAAAAGTAAGTGGCGAGTCTCTGTCATTTTTCGAAGATTTGATTTTTTCTTAAATTAATTAAGTTTTAAATCAATTTTTCAAAATAGTTATTTTTCCAAATAACAAATGGAATTAAGTCAAGTGATAGTTACAAAAAATTTTTGAACGATATTAATAAACAATGTTATAACATGAAATGTAGTTAATTTCTTTAGTTGAGTGTTTTCATTTTTTTAAAAATAATTTGAAAAGTTGGTTGTTTTTTTAATTTATCAAAACTGAGTGTAGTTATCTTTTATTTAATAAGAAATAAAATAATTAAAATATTTAATATTTGAAAATGATTAGAGTACAATTTCATATGAATATTAGTATAGTGTTTTTCAACGAATATAATAGATGAGATTGGATATATTATTAAATAACACATGAGTTAAAACATAAACTAACTATAAGAATTGAATTTAAAAAAGATACTTAACAAAAATATGATATGGATCAGTTTCACATAAAGATGAGCATTAAATTAGCTCATAAAGTGATAAATAAATAATTAAAATAAAAAGATAAATTTAAAAAAGTCAATTTTGATATGATTATGTAAGCAAGATATCAATATTAGTATGCTATAATTAATGTAACACCTCGTAAAATTATCAAAATGTCTCTAATATGCATCATGCGCACAACGCGTCTTCAAAAGCTCCGATGGAAAATCCAAGACCAGATCTGCAATCAACGTGAAAAATCGAGTCAGAAAATGGTTTCGACCTGAATTAAGAGCAACTGGGTCGAATTATAAAATTTCACAATAGGTGCAAAAATAGTAGCAAATCCGCGTACCCTCCGCGACGCGCCAGAGATGCGGACTTGCACTTGTGATTTTTTATTGTTTTTCGACGGGAACTGTTTTTCTGAAAACTTCACCAAAAATACCAGTGCGTGCGCCTTCCACGACGCGCACCCGTGTCCCAGAAAATTATTTTTTTCTTTTAATTCAGGAAGGGCAATTTTGTCCTTCCTAATATATTTTATATCCCCAAAATATTTTTTAAAGTATATTTCGTATAAAAAAGGTTTTTACTCATAAATTTTCTAAGTTCTACGCAAGTTCTAAGAGGGGAGAAGAGCAAGAGAGGTGAGGGTTTCCCTTGAGACTTCAATTCTTTGGAGAAGACTTGACAATTCTTCACTCCAGGTATGTAAAGGCTATCCAAAAGTATGGATTGCTCTTCCATTTGCACCAATGTAAAGTTAGGTTGCAAGATTGATAATTAGAGTCTTGAATAGTGATTTCTCTAACTTGAATAATACCTTTAATTCTTGAATATTGTTTCTAATTCTTGAATATGTTCTTTAAATTATATTTTTTGAATCTTAAATTGATGATCATCATGTTTAAAGTTTACTGTATACCTGCATTGTTATGTGATTGTGATTTAACCCGTATAAATTCATTCTGTAAAGACTTGAATAATGAACTTAGGGGGATGTCTAGAGCCTTGATTGTCTGAATGTGATGTTTGACTAAGTCTGAGTCTTGAGGTGATGTGTGTTGATGACTGTGATAGCTGAAAACAATATTGGTAGAGTTGGATTAATATATTTCCTTGAATTTGAAAAGATAGTCTTGCCCGTAGAGGTTGAGTGATGGTAATCCTTGATGAATTGATAGACTTATGAGCATGTCAAGTCATGGGAGGAATATTGAGTACCAAAAATGTAAGAGTGAGTCTCACTCGTACTCATTACCTACGTGGCCAGCATAGCAGAGGATTGGACCGTGAGAACGGATGTTTCCTTAGTCCCAAAAGAGGACTTACTATTATTATAAACCTCTGATGTACGAACTTTTATCCCGGCAAGGTACTGAGCGGATGTTGCAACAACATCGCTTCGTTGTACCATCACCGGCTCATAGGTGATTATTGTAGGTCCAAGAAACTCCCAGATAGATCTCCTGATGATAGAATTCCGATGTGATGTGATGGTTTGATGTTTTGATGGACAGTGAGGTGATAGAGTTCGGTCCCATACTCTGAGGTGAGGTTGACTGATTGACGAGTGACTGTTACACTGTTTCATTTACTTTATCCCGTTTTACATACAGTACATTCTACGTACTAACACCCTTTTGTCGCTGTATCATTTTATGATGCAGATTCTGTAGACAGAGGACTTCAACAGCCCAATCATTGAGGTTCAGAGCTTTGATTTCAAACCGTGGTGAGTCCTCTCCAACATTTGGAGGATGATTATTTATTATTTTTATATCCTTATTTCTTTGATTGTGGCAACCATGGCCTGTCATGGTGCCTTCGCAGATGTTAGTGATAGAGGCTTCGTAGACATAGATGGTTGATGGATAGTGTCGGGTTTGTTATTTTCCATTTCGTCTCTTTGAGATATTTATTCATATTATACAACAACTCCTCTATTATCATCAACGGGTACATGGAAGAACAATTCCATGCTTTAGTTTAGCCTTACATACCTGGTAGGGAGATCGACAATCGAATTCGCAAGAACTTGGCCTCAATCTTCTTGAACTCTGGCCTCCTCTTTTCTCCTTAGCCCTAGTTTTTAAGATAAATAGCATAAATGATTGAAAATCCACGCTTAGGAATTGATATAGGGTTGAAAATAACCTCAAAACGACATGATTTTAGTCTAGGATGGGTGGGGAAAAGACTAGAATATCCTTTCTTTTAAAAATAAACGTCAAGTATCCAGTCCTCACTCCAATTTATTTTTTGATCGAAAACTTAGAACACATTGAAAAACTGTTTTTCTATGAAAACACAAAATGTATTTTATGTGTAATTTTTCATAAATTGCTTTCCAATCGATTTTTCAATCCCGTAGAAAATATTGGAACAAAGTTTAAGTGTAACTCCGTGGCAGGTGCGCGTCGCACACCTGTCGTGCACTTATTCTGGAAAGTCATTTTCGCATCGAAAAATTATCTTTTGATCCGATTGCTCTAAAACTCAACCAAGACCATTTTCTTACTCAATTTTTCATGTTGATCGCATATCCAACCTCGAATTTGCCATCATAATTTGGGAAGACGCGTTATGCACACATCTCTCTTCTAGGGATATTTTGGCAATATTACTGGGTGTTACAGTTATATCATAAAAATATTTGATATATTAATTATTTATACATGAAGTATCTAAAACTAGAACTCATAAACGATTTCCAAAAAATGTTTTACAATAATGAATCTTTAAAATAATATAAATTAAATAGTTTTTTCAATTTCATTTTATGAGATAAAATTGACAATTTAAGTACTTAAGATATAATCATTTATTGTCACCATTTTTTTTAAAAAAGACAACCAATGAAATATGTTAAGAAGAAAAAATAAACTGATAAAGAAAAAAAATTAAAAAATAAAGAATTAATAAAAGAATAATACTATTAAGAGCATGTTTGGCTTAGCTTAAAAGCTAGTCAAACCTCCTTTTAAATTTTTTTTAGCTTATAAAAGTATTTGACAATTTTGAAAATAGCTTAAAAAAGTTAAAATTTGCTTAAAATAAGTTAAAAAGTTAAAAACAGTATCCCCCAACTTTTTATTTTTTAGCTTAAACATTTTTATTTTGACCAAAAAAATTACCTATATACCCTAAATATTTTTTCATATTTCCAAAAATATTCTTAATTAGAGTAACCCTAATTACTCTCTCCTTTCTCATTATTTCAATTCAAACCCAGCCCAATGTTCTTTTGCTCTTCAAAACCACCGTCCAATAGAATTCTTCTTGTCGCTGCTCTTCTCGTTTATTTAAACACTTCTATTTGTATCAAACCTTCTAATATTAGAATATGAATGTATGTTTATTTATATACATTGTCCTTCTTTTACTATTTTTTAATAAATAATTTATGATAGTAAGAGAAATACGTGAATGATAAATAAATATTATTATTCATGAATGTAATTAAAAAATATCTTGAATTCTTTATGTGAAATAAGAAGCGACGTGCATGCCATTAGAAAGAATAAGCATTATTGGTTGGTTAAATGTAGAAGTTTCTTGAGAGGGCAAGAGAAAATTGGAATAATTAGTATATTTTGACAATTGAATATCTCAATCATGTTTCGATTTTGATCATGAAAAAAGAGACATCTTAACATTTTCATGTGATCTATCCAAATTATATATTTTAAAAATTAAAAATAAATTGTGTATATAAAATTTACTTAAATAATAAGTTTATATTGATATTTAATCAAAATATAAATTTATTTTACTTTTTTTTTTGATAGAAAAATGTTAAAGTAATCAGTTTTTATAGTTTTTATAGTGTTAACATCTTGAAGGGTATTTAAGACATTTTTAATTTAAAACTTTTTAATAACACTTATATGCCAAACACATGAACAATTTTTCCAGCTACAACACTTTTATCCAAACACATAACTGTTATTTTTCAAATAAGTTTCAACACTTTAAAAAGTGCTTCTAAAGTACTTTTTAAAAGTTCTTTTTTTTTCAGCTAAGCCAAAGGGCTCTAAATGCTTTGTAATACCAAAAAATTTATTTTTTCAAAATAATAAATGCTTCCTAGAATCAATAACTTTATAAAAAATTTAACTTTATTTTTATAAGAAAAAAATATTGTAGTCCTTTTACTCTTTTTGGCCAAATTTGGGCCAAATTCTTTTGGCTAAATATCATTGTCCAAAGTAAAACATATTAGTTATCAGACAACATGTTGTTCCTGTGCAGGAGATTTTTTTTTTTTTAATTTTTATACTTAGATATTGGAACCCGTGCTAGCACAGATTCAATATTATTCTTTTTTTGTCTTAATTTATGTGATATCGATACAATTTAGAAAATTAATTAAATTTTTATATGATTTATAAATATTTTAAATTATTAATATTGTGAATTATAGTACTATCTTACGTAATTTTTAAATATAAATAATATATGTTACTCTTCTGGTCCCAGTTTATATGGTTGTACTAAAATTTTGAAAGTCAAGTTTTTTTATAAGTCTTTTTATTTTTAATTTCAATTACTGTGGTTTAAATATGTATACGTCATTTTTGAATAATATATGTTATTCATCTATCCCTATTTATGCGACACTAATTCAGTATTAATTGAACTTTTATATGTCTTTTAAATACTTAAGTTGTTAATTCTTGTGATTTTTAGCATTTTTTAAAAACTTTTATATATAAATATATCACTATTGTTAAATATCTAGATTTACCAAAACTTTTACGTAATTTCATAATTAAATAATACGTGTTACTTCTTTTGGTTTATTTTATGTGACATCGATGGATTAATTTCAAAAATCAATCAATTTTTTTATTTCTTTTAAAAATATTTTAAGTTGTCAATTATCACGATTTATGATATTTTTTATGCTCTTATGTAACATGTCTTTTAAAACTATTTGAAGTCATTAATCATCAATGATTAGTAGTATTTATTTACGCGATTTTTAAATATATAAAACACTAAAAATTAGACAAATAAGTAAAACGGAAGATTCACTAAAAATTACGGATATATACTTGTGATATCTTTTATGCTCTTACTGTTAGACCCCGTATAGTTAATTAGTCGAAGTTAATCGTTTATTTGGAAAAGTTGTGGCGAATATGGCGTAGCTTAAATTAAGTAAGTTCGC
>JAPFFP010042374.1:0-14182 GCA_026153255.1 Solanum medicagineum | reverse complement strand
AAATAAACTTGTCACATTGAAGGCAGTGAAACTCCAATTTGTCACGTTGAAGGCGAGTGACTCTCCAAAATAAATTATATTTTCACACTGAAGGCAGTGACGCTCCAATTTGTCACGTGGAAGGTTGCTGCTTATCATCTGAAGGGGGTGGCTAGACTATGGTATGACCAGTGGAAGAAGGGTAGAGGGGAGAATGCCCCCATGATGACTTGGGCTTTGTTCGAGGAAGCTTTCTTGGGGCGTTTCTTCCCAAGGGAGAGGAGAGAAGCGAAGGTGAGGGAGTTCTTGAACTTGAAACAAGGCTCTATGACTGTACAGGAGTATGGGTTGAAATTCACACAATTATCCCGCTACACTCCGGATATGGTTGCTGACATGAGGGGAAAGATAGGGATGTATGTTGATGGGTTGAATAGAGGGCCGAAGAGAGATGAGAGGGGAGCTATGCTCATGAGTGACCTAGATATTAGGAGATTGATGACTTTCGTGCAACAGGCTGATGAGGAGAGGCAACATGATAAGGAAGAGTTTAGGAGCAAGAAAGCTAAGACATCCAGCCATGAGGTTGGAAAAAAAGGCAATGGAAATCGATTTCCAGCACCATCATCTGCTAGTGCACCTACACCTCGAGTCAGAATTGATCAGAAGTCTCAGAATGTAGGAGCCCGTGGGTCTCAGTCACAAGCTAGTGTGGCTCAAGATTCACGAGGTAAACCACCCTATGGTACATGTGGCAAGTTACACATAGGTAGATGTCGTGAAGGGAGTGATGTATGTTTCAAATATGGCCAAGCAGGCCACTATCAGAGAGAGTGTCCAAAGTGGGTTGACCGGGCTCAATCTTCTACACCAACCCCGCCAGCTAAGGGAAATCAGAAAGGTACTACGACTGGTGCAAGTAGAGCTACAAACCATTTGTATGCCATAGGCAGTCGACATGACCAGAAGAACTCCCTAGATGTTGTGACAAGTATGATTCGAGTCTTTTCTATTGATTGTTATGTGTTGATGGATCCTGGTGCCACGTTATTTTTTGTAACTCCATATGTAGCCAGTAGATTTGATAGAACCCCCGAGAGTCTTCTTGAACCCTTTGATATTTCTACTCCCGTGGGTGAGTCTATTCTAGCTGAGAGAGTCAATAGAGCTTGTGTAGTGTCTATCCATCATAGGCATACTATCATTGATTCGATTGAGTTAGATATGACTGATTTTGATCTGATCCTCGGCATTGATTGGCTCCATGCCATTTATGCCTCCGTTGATTGTAGAGCTCGAACCGTTAAGTTCCAATTTCCGAATGAACCAGTTCTAGAGTGGAAGGGTGATTCCATAGCACCTAAAGCAAAGTTTATATCATACCTTAGAGACAAAAAGATGATTGCTAAGGGGTGTATTTACCACCTCGTTAGAGTTAAATCTGATGATGTTGAGTCTCCAACCCTTGAGTTAGTTCTGATCGTGAATGAGTTTCCAGAAGTGTTTCCTGAGGATTTGCCCGGAGTCTCTCCTGATAGAGAGATTGATTTTGAGATTGATGTTCTTCCTGATACCCTGCCTATCTCAGTTCCACCTTATAGGATGGCCCCCGCTAACCTGGAGAATTGAAGGAACAGTTGAAGGATTTGCTAGAGAAGGGTTTCATAAGGCCGAGTGTTTCTCCGTGGGGTGCTCCTGTCCTATTTGTGTGAAATAAAGATGGTTCTCTCAGAATGTGTATTGGCTATAGGCAACTGAACAAGGTCACCATAAAGAACAAGCATCCTCTCCCAAGTATAGATGACTTGTTTGACCAACTTCAGGGTGCCTCTTGTTTCTCAAGGATAGACCTCTGATCTGGTTACCATCAGTTGAAAGGGAATGTGACATTCCAAAGACAGCCTTTAGGACTAGATATGACCATTTTGAGTTCTTTGATCATGTCATTTGGGTTGACGAATGCGCCTGTAACCCTTATGGACTTGATGAATAGAGTGTTCAGACAGTATATAGATATGTTCGTGATTGTGTTTATTGACGATATTTTGGTGTATTCAAAAGATGAAGAGGAGCATTCAAATCACCTCAGAATCGTCCTTAGGACTCTTAAGGACCATGAGTTGTATGCAAAATTTTCAAAATGTGAATTCTGGATTAAATTTGTGGCTTTCTTGGGCCATGTTATCTCTGGTGATGGTATTCGAGTGGATGTTCAAAAGATTGAAGCGGTTAAGAACTAGCCCAGACCAACCTCTCCAACTGACATAAGGAGTTTCTTGGGGTTGGTAGGCTACTACCGCCGATTCGTTGAGGGATTTTCTTCTCTATCCACACCATTGACAAAGTTGACTCAGAAGAAGGTCAAGTTTCAATAGTCCGACGAGTGTGAGAAAAGTTTTCAAGAGTTAAAAGACTAGACTGACTACTGCACCAGTCCTAACCTTGCCTGATGGAACAGAAGATTTTGTGATCTATTGCGATGCTTCGAGAGTTGGATTGGGATGTATGTTGATGCAGAGAAGGAAGGCGATAGTCTATGCTTCCAGACAACTTAAGATTCATGAGAGGAATTATCCAACCCATGATCTTGAGTTGGCGTCGGTGGTGTTCGTACTCAAAATTTGGCATCACTACTTATATGGAGTGCATGTGGATGTGTTCACTAACCACAAGAGCTTGCAGTATGTCTTCAGTCAGAAAGAGCTCAACTTGAGACAGAGAAGATGGTTAAGTTGCTCAACGATTATGACATGAGCATTCTCTACCATCCACGTAAAGCCAATATTGTTGCTGACGCTCATAGCAGGTTGTCAATATGCAGCACAACCCATAAGAATAGGCTAGTTAAAGAAGTGCACCAGTTAGCTCGATTAGGAGTCCAACTTGAGGAGAACGATGAGGGAGGAGTTAATATCCAGAATGGGTCTGCTTCATTTGTTGGTGGCAGAGGTGAAGGAAAAGTAAGCTGGGATCCTGTCCTACTCCAATTGAAGGAGGTCGTCCACAAATAGAAAGTGATGGTCTTCTCCAAAGGGGGAGATGGAGTGTTGAGGTACTAGAGTAGATTATGTGTCCCAGATGTCGATGACATACGAGATAGAATTATGACTGAAGCTCATAGCACTAGGTATTCCATTCATCCTGGCTCTACCAAAATGTACCACGACTTGAGAGAAGTCTATTGGTGGAGTGGAATGAAATGGGATATTGCGGAGTTTGTTTCCAAGTGCCCCGAACTGTCAGCAAAGTGAAAGTTGAGCACCAAAGGCTATGTGTATTAGCTCAAAAATTTGAGATTTCAGAATGGAAGTGGGAGATGATAAGTATGGACTTTATTACAGGTCTACCGAAGTATCGAAAGTAACATGCTTCAATATGGGTGATTGTGTATAGGATGACTAAATCGGCTCACTTCTTAGCAGTTAAGACAACTAACACTGCGGAGGAGTACACTAAGATGTACATCCGAGAGATTGTGAGGTTGCATGGAGTTCCCTTGTACATCATCTCGGACAGAGGAGCCCAATTCACCTCCTAATTCTAGAGATCGTTTCAGAAAGGATTGGGTATGAAGGTGAATTTGAGTACAGCTTTCCATCCATAAACCGATGGTCAGGCAGAGCGTAGAATTCAGACGTTAGAAGATATGTTGAGAGCCTGCGTCCTTGATTTCAAGGGAAATTGGAATGAGCACCTACCGTTGATTGAATTTGCATATAACAATAGTTATCATACACGTATTCAGATGGCTCCCTATAAGCTTTATATGGCAGGAGATGTAGATCACCAATTGAGTGGTTCGAGGTTGGAGAAGCGGAGTTGATTGGGCCTGACCTTGTCCATCAAGCAATGGAAAAGGTTAAGATCATTAGAGAGAGATTGAAGACCGTGGAAAGTCGCCAGAAATCCTACACCGATGTGAGAAGGAGAGATTTGGAGTTCAAAGTGGATGACTGGGTATATTTCAAGGTGTCACCTATGAAGGGTGTCATGATATTTGAGAAGAAGGGTAAATTGAGTCCACGCTATATTGGACCCTGTAAGATTATGAAGAGGATTGGGAAGGTTGCCTATAAATTAGAGTTGCCTTCCGAGTTAAATGGTATTCATCCGATGTTTCATGTGTCGATGTTGAAGAAATGCTTGAGAGATCCTTACTTGGTAATCCCTAGTGAGAGCATCGGAGTGAAGGATAGTTTGACCTACGAAGAAATTCCAGTCCAAATCCTTGATCATCAGATTCATAGATTGAGAACCAAAGAGATAGCCTCAGTCAAGGTCCTGTAGAGGAATCAATTTTTTGAGGAAGCCACATGGGAAGTTGAGGAAGAGATGAAAGTAAAATAGCTGCATCTATTCGTGCCAATGGATGAGAATGTTGAAGGTAAATTCCTTACCCTTGACCAAATTTATTGTCTTTTCTTGTTGATTATTTATTCCCGAGTCCGAATAGAGATTGTTGATAGAAATGAGGAGTTGAAAGATAGATTGATAGATTAGATGTTGAGAAGAGTTTCGAGTCTATTCGTGCCTTGATATCCACCCTTACTCATCATTAGAGGACGAATGGTCCCAAGGGGGAGATGATGTAATATCCGATAAAATTATCAAAATACCTCTAAAACTGAGACGTGCGCGCAACGCATCTTCCCAAGCTCGGATGGAAAATTCGAGACCGAAATTGCGATCAACATAAAAATAGAGTCAGAAAATAGTCTCAAACCGATTTAAGAGCAATGGGGTCAAAAATTTATTTTCACAAAAATTTACCAAAATAGTAAGGGTACGCGACAAGGCCATGACGAGGACCTATCGCGGGCCCAAAATAGTGAGGGTACCGCAACAGCTCCGCGACGTGGACCCAACGCGTACCCACACTTATACGTTTTCTCAATTTTTTGATGGGATTAAATTCTGAAATAAACATATGCGCGACAGGTCCGCGTCACAGACCTGTCATCCCTATTGTTTCACCAAGTTTAAAAATTATAATCTTTTAAGGGGCATTCTAGAGTTTTCCCCACCTCTTGTAAACATAAATCACGACCTATCTAGGTCGTTTTGATGAGTAAATAGGGTCAAAAACTCCATTCTAATTCCTTCTTCATTATACTTGAAAAAGATAGGGCTTGAGAGAGAAGAAAGAAGAACGTAAGATTAGAGAATTCTTGACGGGTGATTGGAGAGATTTGATCCCAGGTATGTAAGGCTAAACGAAAACATGAGATTATTCTCTCATGTGCCCCATAGGTGATCTTAGATGGTTGATTGAAGGTTCTTGAGTCTATATGCATGATTTTCTCGATTGTATTCTTGAAAACTATATTAAATGTACGTATTTTCACATGCTGATGATCATCATAAACTTGTTTCTTGAATTGAATATTTTACATGAATTATTGCATAAACTCTACTTATTGTTTCTTAATATTGCATGAAAGAAGATAGGAATTGAGTCTAGAGCCTTGATTGAAAATGTTGATAGAGATTGTGATTGTGATTGAGATTGAGATTGAGCTGTGAGAATGACGATGAGTTAATAGAACTTGATAGTTTTGAGTCTCCATAAATGAATTCTAATGATTTATCTATTTGATTATTCCCTAATGATTGTTCAAATCCTTGAGTTGTTGATTGAGATGTTGATTGATGAGATGATTAGAGTCTTTACGAGACTGGTTGAAAGATTAGCCTCCAGGAGGTTGATTGAGATGGTTTGATTGGTTTGATTGAATGGTGAGAGCCTTTATAAGGCTGAGATGAGATGAGTCAATTGAGATGTATTGACTGGATGGATTGTTTCATGAGCATTGAGTCATGGGAGGAGTATCGAGCACTGAAAGAGTAAGAGTTAGTCCAACTCGCACTCGTCAAACTACATAGCCAAGCGTAGGTGAGGATTAGAACCATTACATCTCACTGTGGTTCCCTCTAGATAGAGTCCCTGAAACAGTAGAGGACTTAACTTTAAGAGATAGTTGGGGTCCCTAGTGGATTTGATTCGTCCCTTACCTGGCAAGTATAGGACGGTTGTGGCAATGAGATGAGATGAGATGTGATGTGATGAGAAGAGTTGAATTGAGTTCCTTTGGGATGAGTCCCTCTCAGATGAGTCTGATTTGATTGATGAGTACTGATCTGATTGGTTGATAGGTCACTTGTCTACCCTTTATTCTTGCTTTAGATAGACATTTGATATGTTGATTGTTATTATTTTGAGTCGATAGTTGTTCCTATGTTATTCTACCTGTTTTTAATTGCACTCAGCTATTTTACACACCAGTACATTCCAAGTACTGACGTTCCCTTTTGGACTGCATCGTATTATGACGTAGATACGCATGATAGAGGTCATTAGCAGGCGAATCGTTGAGGACCTTCGAGTGTTCAACAGATTGATGAGCCTCCCCTACTTCAGAGGATTCATTTCATTACTTTTCATCATGCTTTAGAGTTTAGAACTGGTTATCTTTTATTTTGATTGAGGTAGCCATGGGCCTGTCATTGGCAAACATAATAGTGATAGAGTCTTCATAGACTAGAGTCAGATGTTGATTGTTAAGATTGTGAGCTAGTTCGTTCCACTAGCCTTTCATTTATGCTATTACTTTGAGACTAGATGATAGATGTGCCCATTTACATTCTGTTAACTTCTGCTGATTAGTAAAATGATTGGTTGAATGAATGTGATGAGGCCAAGTGGTTCACTTGGGGACTAGAAATAGTCTCTGGGTGTTGGCCACGTCTTGGGTCCCCTCCCGGGGCGTGACAACTTGGGGACTAACAATGGTCTATGAGTGTCGGTTACGTCTAGGGTACCCTCCCGGGCGTGACAAAAGAACTCAAAATACTATAAAATACACTAACTTGAGTTTATGAAATTAATTAATAATTTATTTCATTGAAACACCAGAACCATAAGACAAAATAGACAATATGTTCAATAGAAGGGTACCTTTGTTTCATTACATAAATCATGCGATGAGCTATTCCTGAGCTCAAAATGAACAAGTGATCTGGAATTAAATTTTGTGGCAATAACTTCTAAGGATAATGATCCTACATAAACCAACGCAACTTGTTGGACAGGTAATGGAACCATCATTTTCTTCTGAATTTCGTCTATACGGTATGTATAATATTCTAAGGCTTTGCATATTTGTCATTGCCTCTTTGCTAAACCATAGTTTTTCAAAATAACGAGGAACCCCGATTACTGCCACTGCCATGTTATCTTATAAAAAGATAGATCATAACTTCACACAATCCACTTATCAATATAATCATCATTTTCCTACTCTATCCTCGCATGCAAAATTTATTTGAAGAGCTATAGCATCATTAAATAAACTATTATTTAGATATTTCTTAAAAATATCTCGCTTAAAAGAAATGCTTTTGTGTACTCAATTATATTTTTTATTGACAAGTATCACTTGAATATTGTAGAGTTAATATCAATGTGCAACTCTAGCATACGTTAGTCTTAGGTTGTGTGTGTATAAACACACTCAGTAAATGAATACAACGCCAAAGCTTTACTCAATAAAATTAATAATCACTACTTGTACTTTTCCATTCGAGAATTTTTATTAACAAAGGGTTATCCAGAGTAAATAATTGGGTAGTATTAGCTTATAAAAATTACTAAGTATCTGTTCGGAAAGTCATCTAATAATTAAAATTACTGTTATATTAGGTTAGTAATTGTCATCTTAGTAATTACACAACCTATATAATTATTATGTTCTATTTGTTTACCACAATGTAATTACAAGTATATTGTTTGGTTTCACAAGTGAAATTACAAGGTTATATTAAATTTTAAGAATAAAAGTTAATTATCTAAAACTAAAAATTTATATTAGAAAAATAAGAATATTTATAAATAATATTGAATTAAATATTTAAGAGATATATTATCTTTTGAAAATATATTATTTAGTAAGCAAATGTTCTTAACAAATATTGTCCAAACAAGAAATTTATATTTTTCAAATTCGTATATTTTAATTAAAGTAATCAAAAAATTAAAAATAGAAATTTTATACTAATATATGAAATACAATGTTTGAGAAAAACATAAATATTATAAATATAATGTCATAACAAAATTATTAAAATATTTGACAAAGTGATAATCTATCAAATATAACTAAAAAAATAAATGACTTGTGATGTAAAATATCAAGTCATATACTATTAACACAAATAAAATTTAAAATATAACCTAAGTTCTAAATTCTAAATAAAAAATCCAACATAATACTCTTATGTCAAATTTCAAGATAACTTACATAAATACTATTTTTTTTTAAAAAAAAAAAGTAAGTTTACAACTTTGTTCAACAATGAATTTAATTTTAATTTAAAAATTAGAATAATAATAAAATAATACTAATGAAAAACTAAACATACAATAAATGAGTGAAAAAAATAATGTGAAAAATTGCATGGAATCACATGTAGCAAAGGCTGAGAATGAGAAGAAAATGAAAAATAAATATTATAAAATAAAGTATGTTTTTTAAAAAACAATTAAATGATAAACAATAAAAAGAATTTAGCATAATAAGAAATAAAAAAATACTCCGTTTGTAATTACATCATATAATATCTACAACCAAATATGTCAGATAGTGTAATTACCAAATCCAATTACTAGGGTGACTTTTCAAACAGGTTCTAAGTGAGTTATTGTACACAAACTATCGAACAAATTTCAAGTTAATCCAAAGAATGAAAGTTAGATCAAACATATTAAGCGGCTACTAGACTAATTCATGGCTTCGTAACATATGATGAATGGATATTGATATGAAAACCACAAATTAAATATTATCGCATTATTTAGCCTACTTACTTTATTGTTGTCCATCACTTGTTGTATATCTTCAACGTCCCATAATCTGCTACATTTCCTCGGATACTTTTGCATCTTTCTTATGTATTTGCCCATATCTTCTATTAAGTCATGCATTTGAATGGTATCATATTTTCTATATTTAGATTCAGATATAAACACAAGAGATTTCTCAATTAGGACAATCCAATTTCTGCTCTAGTAGCATAACAGCTCTCGAGAATTGTCATGCTATGTCTAGAAATATGTCTTGTTGTTCTGTCTCCAGTCCATCATGAGCCTTTTATATATTTCTAACCCAGAGCTAGTTTTCATTTGCTCTATAGCACTTCTCCACTGATCAGTTATGTCCCTGTTATATAAGAAAGAACCCCACACTTGGAGTGAGGCCTTTAGCTTGTTTTATGACCTCCAATGAGAGTTGCTCAAAGCATTTAGAACAGTTTGATAGCATCATGGTCAAGTAGTGGAGTCACTTTATATATGACATCATTCTTTCCTATCAGATGCTTATCTCTTGTTATTGCAATGATCCTACTGCCCTTGCTAAACCCTTGCTAAACCAAGAAAGATCCCCTGCTAGGTAATTCAAATGATCAATCTGATCTGTATCATCAAGAACAACCAAACCCTCTTAATAAATCGAAGTCTACGAGCTATCATGCGCCTGCCCTCCTCCTCCTTATCATTCACATGTTTTTAATCTTCCCTTACAGTTTAGAGAGAAGGATATTTTGCAAAGAATGCATTTTGCGTTCTTTAATATCCGCAAGAAAACAAGCACCACCAAATTGAGGTGAAAGTGTATCAAAAATAGCTCTTGCTATTTTCGTTTTGCCAACTCCTCCCATTCCCAGATCCCCACCATCCTAACATCATTGACTTCCATCTCTAGTAGGGAATTCACTTTATCTAAATGAGCATCTATTCCCACAACATCTCGCAAATAAGATACTGAACCGTTGCATAATTTGAGCAAAACTTGATCAACAATATGTTGAATACACTCTGATTCAATCCTATAAAAAATGAATAAGAATATTGTTGATATATAACTATAAGAGAATCAAGAATAAAAAGTAGTATTTCACATTATAGTGTACTCCATAACATAATTATGGTAAAAGGGAGGGACTATGCACATAAATCAAACTCTTGAAGAATCAATCAGATCAATATCATCCCTTCAAACTGATACAGATATATAATCAATCATCATTCATTATTCGGGAAATGTGAAAAAATATATTTAATATTCTGTCTTGACTCATATTTGAGGTTAGTTCGATAGTAATATAGTATATATAGGTAGTATTCTTTTCAATTTATGTGTTTTCAGCTCGCCTGCCACAAACTTCATATCCTTTAAGATTTGCGGTAACAATTAGGGCAGTTCTCCATGCTTGCACCTTCTGCATCCCCTCAACATCATCCTTGAACCTCGATTCGTGTTTGGCGAATGCTTTTGCAAAGCTCTTCTTTTGGTTCCGAACATGTGATGGCTTCACGCCATAGAAGATTGGTAAGACTATTTGTCCATTCTTATCCTTGCATTCCATGATTTTAACTAGTTCACTCAAGCACCAACCTGATGTAGCATACTTCTTTGAGAAAATAATGAGGGCAACTTGAGACTCTTCTATAGCTTTTGAGAGTTCTTCTGGGATGGAATCGCCTTCCTTTAGACTTATATCATCTTGAAAGGTGTCTATTCCCTTATTTTTCAACCCTTCATATAAGTGATCTATAAATGTTCTCTAAGTGTCGGCACCTTTGAAATTTAAAAAGACATCGTACTTCCATTGAGGAAAGTATTGAAACTCGCAAAAGAAGAAGAAGATGATGCCATGGATTCAGTTAATTTGTTGAAATTTGAGAAAAAAGATAAGAGTTGTATGAATTGATAATATGGGGACAACGTTATAACATGCAGGAATACAAATATGAAAAGTTTCCAGGAAGATGGGGTCTGCTCCAGTTGTATCGAAATATTGCTATGGGGTCTACAGTAATGAGTGAATGAAGCTGCAAAGAAAGACTATAACTTGGAAAATATCTCAAAATTATTGAACGCTAATTCTACATTTTTATTAGATATTTTGTATTTGCAAAGGGGCCTGACTTGATTCAGATTTGTGTTGAGAAGCTTCACATTAAGAGTGAAACACTTTCTAACAAGGGTTACTCAATATTCAAGGCTCAAACCTAAAATACTTGATTAAAAATGAAAAAGTAATTATCACTATATCTAAAAATTGGAGAATTTTTATTTTTATTTTTTGGATTTATTTTTGTCTAAAATAAAATAAATCAAAAAATAAAGTGAAAATTCAAAAGATCTGACAAAAAATCTGAAATGAAGTTTTTATAAGTTAGTGCGACAATATATAATTACTTCAACCTATGAAGTAAAAATTAGTGTAATTAGATAATTTTTTCTACTATTTTTGACGTATTATTATCTTCCATCACAATGACAAAGAAATTACACCTTTATTTGCTTGTACTTTAATTAGTGATTCATTGTGTATATACATGGAAGTTTCCAAGAAATTTCCTACTTCTATTTCCAAATATTTTACTACTCTGGTCTTCATGCTTTGTTAGTCATAAAGAAATTTGTTAGGAAATATAGCAGTATAGCACACAATTTGTTAGGTAAAGTTTCTTTTTTTGTGCCGATCTATTTAGGTTTTTTCTTTTATATAAATTTTATATATTTTTGATTGAAAAATAATAATGTGATCAAAGGTAAGTTTTAATGAATAACAATACAGTCGGTATGATATTTCATGTTCAAGTTTTATCAGAGGCAATAATCATTATGTGATTTAGTTCCTTTTGTTAAAATCGTGATAAAAAGAGTTACTCAATTAATAATATCAATAAAATAATCGAGATGATAACATTACTATTTAAAATTTCAAAAAGAAAAGAAATCTTTTTTTCAAAAATGGGATCTACTCCAATTGAATTGAATTATTGTTATGGGGTCCACAGAAATATGAACACAATGAAGATGTCCAACTATAAGTGAATGAAGTTGAATCCAATTGTACTATATCATGACTCAAATTATTGTGAGTTAGTTCTACTTAGTGTTTTATATTCACATAGGGTCTGATTTAATTCAAATTCATGTTATAAAATTTTACATTGATGATAAAATATTTTTAATAAAAGTTACTCAATATTCAAGGCTTGAACCCAAAATATTTAAATAAAATTGAAGAAATAATTATCTCTGTCATAATTATTATTGGTATCCGTCTCTTTTTACCAAAGAAGAAAGACCCCTAATTTTCTACATGTATTGTGCAGTCTTAAATGATGTAGGGACAACATGTATTGCTTCCTTTAATGAATTGTTTTGATAGAGTGTATTAGCAAAAATTATACATATATTAAGTTTGTGTACTAGTAATATCTCATTTGATACATTTTTTAATGTTATATTATAAGCATTAGTTATACATTTTACTGCGTACTAGTTTCTGGGCACGTGCTTTGCACGTGTGTTCCATGTGAACTTTTACAGATAAGTTAGTTAAAATTTTATAAAAACATATATAGAAAAAATTACAAGTTCAAATATAAAAAAAAGGAATAATAAATAATGATATGACATTAAAATATATGCAAAAAAATATTATCATATTCATTGAATTACATTTTGTTAAAAATAGACTTGCTATAGACAAAATGTTTCATATGTATAGAAACATATTCTATGAAATGATTTTTTTTTTTTAAAAAAGAGAGAGCATGATTATATTAAAAATAAAGATACACCATATGTCTTGAACTATATCAACGGATCTATCTATAAAAATTAAAATACAAATTCTACTAGAATAAAATTCAATGTAATGTTCAGTTAATGTACATGAATCTTTTAAACATTTGAGATTACATGTTCTTTTAAAAGATAAATGGTCATCAAACAATGGAAAAGGCATAGCTATAACTATTAATCAAAGACTTATTTTTTTATGGGCCTAATTGTAAGCAAGATTCAAGATGCTTATCCTCATACTGGTTATTACAAATGTAAATTTGGATTATTAATTTTATTATATTTATATCTAAAGGTGGAATGGCCTAAGGAATGAGAAAATATAATAACCAATTACAAAGTTACATTTGAAAGCACAAAAAGATAAAAATATGAAAAATTAAAATTCACTTACAATTTCGTCCGAAGAAATTTTATCTTGTAAGTATGACAATTTACATATTTCTCAACAAAAAAAGAAGATGATTATGCATGAAATAATAAAGAATACAAATACATGAATTAGTAAGCATTCTTATCATAACAAATTGATAATGAAAATTTTACAAATTATGCCTACTAACCAAACGTAGAAACTTTCTAATTCTTGCTTTCACCATCAACAAAATCACAAATTGGACGATGAAACCTTCGTTACCCCAATTATATATATTAATGTTGTTGAAATTTTGGATGTAACCTTCATTATCCCAATTTGGATAATGAAATCCCATAACTTGGTTAGTTGGTGAAAAAGAGAACATATATAATATATAATTATAATACTGTAAAAGTTTGATTATAAGGTTATACTAAATCACAAATTTGGATGAAGAAGAGAACATATATAATGTTGTTGGTGAGTGTCTTTCATCAACTCTTCATTACCCTTACTTACTACAAATTAAAAGTAGAGGTTATCTTATACTCTTCATATCCATATTTAGATGGTGTTTGGATGAACTTAAAAGCTAGTCAAACCTGCTTTTAAGCTTTTAACTTTTGGAAGTGTTTGGCGAATCCTAAAATAGTTTAAAATAAGTTAAAAATAAATCAAAAGTTAGAAGTTAGTCCTCCCCTACTTTTTTCTTTTTAACCTTAAAGTCATTTATGATTGACCAACAAATTTACCTTTTTATCCATAATGTTTCCTTATAATTTAATTCTATATTATTTTGCTCTTACTGTTTTTTTCTATTTGTTCTTTCATTTTTTTTCAAAATTTTGCTCTTTTTTTTTCCTTGCTCTTTCTTTCTTCCATTTTTTTCCTTCTTCCTGTTTTTTCTTTTCTTACATTTTTTCTTCTTTTTCTTGCTCTTTCTTTCTTTTTTCTTCTAAATTATTTTCTTTTTATTTTAATCTTTTTATAAATTATTTATGGTAAAGAAGAAATATAGTCATTACTTATTACAAATATAACTTTTAAAAAATTTAAATATTTCATATATTTTATTAAAATTATATATTTTATGTATTAAAAATAACTTAGACATATAAATTAACTTATATAATCAATTCATATTGAAGATGAATTAAAATAAATCAATTCTAATTTTATCTAAGTT
>JAPFFP010042373.1:0-14182 GCA_026153255.1 Solanum medicagineum | reverse complement strand
GCAAGGTGTTGATTGATGGTTTTACAATGGATGTTCTTGCATAATTTCATTTATATATTTCATGGTTTTATACTAACATTACACACACTCTAAGTGTTTGGTAAAATGTCCGGATGTGGTTTCTTGAGAAGTTGAATGTCCAAAGCATGAGATATGATATGAATGACTATATGATGATGAAATAAGCTTATGTACATGATGAATTCTATATAAAGTGTTGCATTAGACCATGCCCAATTCGGCGAGATGAAGAACCCGGATAACGTCATCAACCTAGGGAAGGGTTTGTATTCATCAACCTAGGGAAGAGTTTTTACTTCTCCACCTAGTGATGGGGCAGCATCATCACTAACCTAGATCGGGGTTTGTACTCATCAACCTACGAAAGGGTTTGTACTTCTCCACCATGATGATGGAGCGGCATTATCACCAACCTAGATGGGGGTTTGTAGTGATAGGGTGACATCATCACTAACCTACCAAAGGGTTGTACCTTTAGAAATCTATCTTGGTCTCTTCTACACATATGATATCCTATATGAGCATGAGTTACTTAAGCATGTTTTACTTATGCGATGATCATGCTTGCCATATTGTTATATTATGTCTATTGCCTATTATTATGCATTTTGATTATGATGATTAATTCTTGTTTGCACTGCATCCTACATACTTAGCACATTCAAACATACTAACGCATACTCTATGCCTACATGATGTCACCGTGCAAGAACCGGTGCCCAAGTTGGTCATCATTCTCCTCCACGTGGCTAGTTTGGTGTTATTCAAGCTAGGTGGTGAGTTCTCCACTTTGGGGACCTTAATCTATGTTTCTCCTATTATGTATTGAAACATTCTTCTTTATTGTCTATTTGACTATGACGGTGAGCCTGATTACTTTGTCTTGGCCCCCCTTCTTATCTATGTATTAGAGGTGTTTGTTGGACATGTTATCTATCTATGATATGCGCTTGACTCTTGTCTCTTGTCTATGATGATATGGAAGTGTTTTCCTTTAACCCCGGTTTCCCCATTCTTTTATCTTTTGATGCTTGATTTATTGCTTCTGCGACCAAGGGTGTGTAATGATGCTCTAAGAGGCTTGCTTGGGGTCTCTTCGAGTTCTCCTTGCCCCGTGTCACGTGTAGGCCCTAGTCTTGGGTCGTGATAGTCCCATAACTATGTACCACCATAGGAGCCCTTGTAGCTAGGCTAGTAGATCCATAGACCATTAATGTTATATAAAGATGCATTCAAAGTGACAAAGTTCCACTCGACAAGTGGTTTCCTTGTTCCAACGTAAGGGGGTTATGTTGGATTTCATGTAGTAGCTCGCATGGTCTTATATGTCGGTTGAGGTCCACTCCCACAAGTTTATGACTCTATGGTGTGGTACCATCACCTGTGATCTTTAATGCATTGATTCTCATTCATATTGAGCGACACTCCTTATGCATGCTTAAGCTCACATTTATGTACCTCCCCTGCCTTATACATATATATGAATGATAGCATTACAATTTCATGTTTGCATTGCATCTGAAATAATTTGTACATTCCAAAAGTACTAATGTTTATTATTCCTGCATGATTTAACCATGTAGGGATAGGTACTCCTCCACCAGTTCGTGGCTAGTTTTACGACATTCAAGACTAGTGCTTTTGTTATGGTGAGCCCTTAGTATAGGTCTCTACCATTCTCCTTCTTGATATGTATTTTAGGCACTATGTATATGTTGGCCTTTTAAGGCTTTTACATATTATGTTATTTATGTATGAAGTCTTTTCTGTTTGTTGGAAACCGACTATTACCGGTTCTGTCCATCTATGGTTTTGACAGTACACTTTATGGTCAAATGTTTATATTTCCTTTTTAATGTTGCTTCATTTTCATATTATGGTCCCAAAGACCCTTTCCCCATTTTATTCTACAAATGAATGCTTGAGATATCATAGATGGCTTACATGAGGTGCCTTCTGGTGTCATTTTTGCCTTGTGATGACTAGGCCTTAGGTCGGTTCGTTAGAAACTTCATATCAGAGCACGAGGTTTTTTAAATTATTCCTTCGATATCTATGCATACCACATCGAGTAGAGTCTCATTCAAGGCTATGAAGTGCCCCACTATCTTGAGTAAGAGGCTATGAGACGATTTAGGGAAGTCTTACGTTCTTTCTTCTTCATGCCGTTCCTGTAGAATCGACTAAGTTTTTTCCTATTACTAAGATGAACTCTTTAATTGTTTCTACATCATGACGCCAAGAAGAGCTTCGCAAAAGAGTCACTCCCAAACAACAAGTCCTTCCACTTCAACAAGATGACAGGGTGTCTCACGCAGAGTTCCAAGCCGCCTTCACTATATTAGCCCAAGCATTGGCCAACCAAGTTAATTGGGCGATCACTGTTCCTCCCCAAGTACCTACTCCAACCACTTGAGTAAGAGACTTCATGAGAATGATCCCTCCATAGGTTTATGGTTCCAAGATGGAAAAGGACCCCATTGACTTTATTAATGAGGCCTATCTGATAGTAGCGGCCATGGGTATCCCTTCAGAGGAGAATGCCAAGTTGATGGCCTCCTAACTCAAAGGGGTAGCCAAAATATGGTATGAGAAATAGGTGATGAGAAGGGCCAAGAAGGGAGTCCCATTGGATGGGAAAAGATAAACTGTGCCTTCATGGATTGGTTCTTTTCGATTAACTTAAGGGAGGCCAAAGTCCAAGAATTCGTTACCCTCAAGCAAGGGTCCATGAGTTTAAGGGAGTGCACCATCAAATTCACTAAGCTCTCCAAGTATGCTCCCTTCATAGTTGTGGATCCAAGGGCCCGTATGACCAAGTTCATCGCCGGCATATCCACTTAGTGTCCAAGTATTGTAAGATGTCCATGTTAGTAAAGTATATGTATATCTCCCGATTGATGACTTATACGGAGCAAATAGAGGAGGAGAAGCTAAGGGAAAGATCATGGAATTCCAAAAAAGCTCGAGTTGATGGTAGGGGCTATTCTTACCAAACGAGTGGAGGTTACAAGTTCCAAGGTGGCAAAATCAAGGTAGATAAAGGTCTACCAACACTCCTCCTCCGCAGACTACTAAAGACTAGGCGGTATCTTCCAAGCCTCAAACCCCAAAATGCTCTAAGTGTGAAAGGCTCCACAAGGGTGAGTGCTTAGTTGGATCAAATACTTGTTTCAAAGGTGGGAAGCCCAGGCATCATGCCAAGGACAGTAGAAGCAACAAAGAAAAGCCCCAAGCCTAAGGTGAGAAAGTTCATGGTGCCTAAATGACTAGCCATTTTTGTTCTCTCCATGGTCGTAAACTGGTTGAAGAGGCTTTGGATGTTGTCACCGGTACATTGAGAATTTTTAGTTTTGATGCATATGCCTTATTAGAACAGGGAGCTAATTTGTCATTTTCCACCCTACTTCTTAGTGATAAATTTCATGCATGTTCTGGAGTCCTTCATGAGCCTTATGAAGTAAGTAACCCCATAGGAGAGTCCATTATTGCCCACAGAGTTTATAAAAATTGTCGTATTTCTATTATGCATAAAGTGGCTCTTGTGATCTAGTTGAGCTTTCCATGGTTGATTTTGATGTAATACATGGGATGGATTGGTTGCAACCCACCATCGATTGTAGAACCTGTAGAGTCAAGTTCCAATTCCCAAATGAGTCAATTCTTTAGTAGGAGGGTAGTAACTTTTCATGTAGGGGTGGTTTTATTTCTTTATTAAAAGATCAGAAAATGATTTATAAAAGGTGTATTTATCATTTAGTAAGAGTTAATGATGTCACTTCTAAAGTCCCATCCCTTGAGTTGGTCCTCATTGTGAATGAGTTTCTCGATGTCTTTCTAGATGAGTTTCCAGGTATTTCTCCTGAAAGGGAAATAGACTTTGGCATAGACCTCCTACTCGACACTCAAGCTATCTCAATTCCTCTATATAAAATGGCTCCTATGAAGTTAAAAGAACTAAAGGAGTAGTTGAAGGTTTTTTTGGAGAAGGGTTTCATTAGGCCTAGTAGGGCTCCATGGGGTGCTCCAGTCTTTTTTAGAGGAAGAAAGACATGTCACTCCATATGTGCATACACTATCGATAACTTAACAAGGTCACTATCAAGAATAAGTACCTACTCCAAATGATATATGATTTGTTTGATCAATTGCAAAGGGCTACATACTTCTCCAAGGTTGACTTGAGATCTATGTATCACCAATTGAGGGTGAAGGAAAGTGGCATTCCTAAGACAACATTTTGGACTGGATATGGTCACTATGAGTTTGTAATGATGTCATTTGGCCTCATTAATGCACTAGATATATTCATGGACCTCATGAATAAGGTGTTCCAACCCTACCTTGACATGTTCATAGTTTTATTCATTGATGACATTCTAATCTACTCCCAAGGTGAGGAAGACATATAGAGCATTTGAGGGTGGTATTGCAAACCCTAAGGGAGCAAAAGCTTTAAATGAAACTTGATAAGTGTGAGTTTTGACAAAGTGAGTTTTCCTTTCTTGGGAATGTGGTATCAAGTGATGGTATTAAAGTTGATCTAAAAAAACCAAAGTGGTGAGAAATTGGCCAAGGCCACTGAATCCTACTAACACAAGGAGTTTATTGGACCTAGTAGAATATTATAGAAGGTTTATGCAAGATTTCTCCTCTATTTCATCCCCACTCACCAAGCTGACACAAAAAAATGCAAATGAAACGATCCCAAAAAGTGCTCGAAAGATTGCCTTGGTAATGTGTGAAATTGTGATTTTCATATATCTCAAAATCCATGCGTTATTTCGAACATACGACTTCATATTCTTGATCAAGGGGTCAAATTGAGTGGGGAATGGGTCTAATCCCAATTTTATAATAACCGTAGAAAAATTATAAAATCCCAAGTTTGCGAATTCCTGTGTTCAGGCGTGTTCTTGGTGCGACGCGCCTCAGTGTATTTTTGGTTCATTTTTTTTAGTTCGGTCCAAGGCTTTTGAGTCTTGGGCCAAAGTATTCCAATGCGTTAAAATACCTATACTTATCTATACTTCACCTTTATATCATACAAGATATACCCCAAAATCCTCTCAAACACTTAAACTATTATTTCACTCGAATTCAAGGGTTCCAAACTCACTTCTGGATTCAAAATTCTATCAAGCTCCAAGTCTCCATTTCCAACCTTCAAGGATTCTCAAAAATCAAGGTATGTGAGTTTCTTTCATGGGTTCCTTTCACCCATGATGCCCAAGCTTCCTTTTACCTAAAATTGCATGATTTAAAGTTGACTTACTCATGGGTCTTACTTATTATGAATTTCACTGCACACTATGTTGGTTTCAAGAAATTGTGACTGTTTTAGCATGTTTTAAGCTATGAATCTAAGATCTATTGTGAGCTATGATGATTGGTTTTTGATGTATATTGCTTGAGGTGTTACCAAGTATCTATTGATGGTTTTACACTGAATTTTCTAGCCTGATTTCACTCTTGAATTGCATGGTTTTACACTAGCATTATACACCCGCCAAGTGTTTGATAAGATGTTCGGATTATGGTTCTTGATTTGTTGAAGGCCTAATGAATGGCATATGAGATGTATGACTCTATGAGGATGAAAGTATGTTGTATATGTGTTGATTTCATGGTAAGCTTCTATAATGTTGTATGCTGACCATAACCTTGTTGAGGGGCTGATACCTTGACCACTATGATGGAGGGTGTGATGTCCATTAACCTTGTTGAGGGGTTGATACCTTGACCACTATGATGGAGGGTGTGATGTCCATTAACCTTGTTGAGGGGTTGATACCTTAACCACTATGATGGAGGGTGAGATGTCCATTAACCATGTTGAGGGGTTGATACCATGATCACTACCAAAAGGGTGCTAAGCCTTAGATTCCGAGTACTAGTTGCTTGGTCTATGATGATGGTGTCTTCTTACCTACGTAATATGTTCTATATAAGGATGTTTTAATTCAATCCTCATTCATACTTGTCATATTGTTAGTATGTTATTCATTGCTTATGATTATGCCTTTTGCCTATGTTGCCTATCTATTGTTGCTTTGTATCCTACGTACTTAGTAGATTCAAACGTACTAACACATACTCTATTCCTACATGATGTTACCATGTAGGAATCGGAGCATCGTTTGGTCATCCTTCCTCTCCACGTGGCTAGTATGATTTCTCCCAAGCTTGTTGGTGAGTCCTCCATTCGGGGGACGATGTTTATTATCTCATGCTATGTTCTTAGACTATCTTTCTTTATTGTATACTTTGACTATGAGGGTAAGTACGGTTGCTTGTCGTGGCCCCCACTCTTATCTATCTAGTAGAGTTGTTGTTATACATCTTATGTATTTATGCTATGATCTTTGATTCTCTTGTGACTCTTATTGATCATGATATGAAAGATTTCTGTTAGCCCCGGTTATCCCTATTTACTATCTCTTGTTGTTATTTAACTTATTTCCGCGACCAAGGATATGTGATGATATACTAAAAGGCTTGTTTAGGGTCCCTTCGGGTTCCCCATTTGTCGGTCCCGTCTAGGCCCTAGACTTGGGTTGTGACAAAGATTATATCAGAGCACTAGGTTGTTAGATCCTCAGCGTCTAACACACCGCATCAATTATAGTCTTATTCATGGTTGTGTTGTGCACCACAACTATGAGTAAGAGGCTATGAGATGTTTTAGGAAATGTTTCCCTTCTTCATGTTCTAAGTCATGCTATAGAGTTAAGGTAAGGTTTTCCCCCTAACAATTGTTCTTTTTTATGCTATAACATGCCTAACAAAAGAGGAAGGAGAGCCCCCACACCCTAGGAGAAACCGGCTCATGGAGAACTCTGGGATGCTCTCACCTAGCTTGCATAAGTTGTAACTAATCAAGCCAACCAAAGGGCCCAAGCTCCTCATGCTCCTACTCCGGCATCTCGAGTGAGGTACTTTTTGAGGATGAGTCTGCCGGAATTCTATTGGTCTAAGGTAGATGAGGACCCTCAAGAGTTCATTGATGAGGTCTATAAGGTGTTGGCTATCATGGGAGTTAGATTGGAGGAAAAGACGGAGTTGGCGGCTTACCAACTCAAAGGGGTAGCACAAATATAGTTCAATCAATGGAAGGAAGAGAAGGGGGTTGACAATGTGGTCCTATGGGAGGAGTTCAAGGCGGCTTTTCTTAATCGGTTCTTCCCGCTTGAGCTTAGGGACGCTAAGATGGTAGAATTCATGAATTAGAAATAAGGTCCAATGAGTATGAGGGAGTATACCCTCAAGTTCAACCAGTTTTCAAAATATGCTCCCCAATTGGTGGTCGATCCAAGGTCTAGGATGAGTAAATTCATGATGGGGGTATCCAACTTGGTGAGAGAGGAGTGCCAATCCACTATGTTGATTAGTGACATGGATTTAGCCCGCTTGATGACCTATGCCGAACAAATGGAGGAGGAAAAGTTGAGGAAGAGGAGGAGTAGAGAGGCCAAGAGGGCCCATGGTGAAGGAAAAGTTCCAAAGTCCCAAAGGTCCTGGTAGTGTGGTACCTTATGCTATGTGCCCAAAATATGGTAGATGCCATGATGGACCGTGCTTGAAGAAAACCAATGCTTATTATGGTTGTGGAGGGGGGGGGTCACAAGATAATAGATTGCCCTCAAAAGCGTAACAAGGGTAGAGGTGGTGATGTTGATCGATGGGATGCTCCAAGACATAACCGATTTTATGCTTTTCAAAGAAGGCAGGAAGGGGACGAGGTGCCGAATGATGCTACTGGTATGTTAAATGCTTTTCTTGATGTTGTTGGGTATTCTTTGATAGTTCTAAGGGTTTCCATTCCTTTTATTGTTCCTTTTGTTGCTAGTAAGATTCATGTGCTTGTTGAATGGTTATCTTCTAAACCATTTAGGGGTAGTGTCGCAAGTATTGGATGATGAAGGGTTGTTTGCTAAATATGATAGGTATGAACGGAGGATAACAAGAAGGTGGTTAGAACTCTTTAAGGATTATGATATGGGTGTGCATTATTTCCCCAGGTAAGGCTAATGTTGTGGTCGATGCTCTAGATAGCCTAGCATGTGTTGAGGATGGTGGCGAAGAGGTGACTAGAGAGGTCTTTCGATTGGCCAGATTGGGAATTAGGTTGAATAAAGTTGAGCATGGTGGTGTAGTATTCTTGATGGTTCCAATCTTCTTTGGATTAAGGGGTCTAGATTAAGCAAGGCCTTGATTCCACCTTATTAGAGTTGGAGGTTTCGGGTGAAAGATGGTAGAGTAGAGGTTGTCTCCGAGGGGGGAGATGGTGGTTCAGGGTTCCAAGTGGACTATGTGTGATTAAAGTTGATAATGGGTTTAGGGTTGTGAGTCCATATAGAGTGTAGAGAAGAATTGGTAATCTTGCTTAAAGATTGGAATTACCTAAGGATATGGTTATGGTTTGTCCAATTTTTCATGCTTATAGGTTGAAGGGATGTGGTGGTGACTCTAGTGCTATAGAACTCGTAAGATTGTGGATGTTGCAGAGGATAAGTTGACTTAGGAAGAGGTCCCAATAGAGCTATTGGATGGAAGGGCTAAAGAAGTTGATTGGTAAGGGTGTAGTGTTCGTCAAGGCCCTTTGGAAGAATCGTCAAGTCGAAAGTGTCTCTCGAGGAATCGAAGCGGGCATGGAAAAGCGATACCCATACCTTTTTCATTATATTTAAGATTATGATAACATGTCAAATCCTTTTTTTTTTGTGATTGCAAGTCTTATGTTTCAGCCCCTATGTCATTTACATGCATTCATGTTTATGTTGACAAGTTCATGACGATTTTTGATACTTATGTTGAGATTTTGAAAATGGTATTTTAAATGTATTGTTGCATTATTGTTGGGTTGAGTTGTTCATGATTACTCTTCTTATGTACATTTCTTTGACATTCGAGGACAAATGTTCCCAATGGGGAGATATTGAAACGACCTCAAAAAGTGTCCGAAAGTGTGTCTCGGTAATGCTCGGAACCCTAATTTTCGTATATCTCAAAACCTGTGTGTTACTTCAAACATTTGACTTCATATTCTTGATTAGGGGGTTAAATTTAGTGGGGAATGGTTCTAACCTCGATTTTAGAGCAACCGTAGCAAAATTCGAAAATCCCAAGTTTACAAATTCCAGTGTCCAGGCGCATTCTTGGCGTGATGCGCCTCAATGTATTTTCTATTCAGTTTTTTTTAGTTCGGTCCAAAGCTTTTGAGTCTTGGGAGTGTTCCCATGCTTGAAAGTACCTATACTTAGTCATACTTCACCTTTATATCATACAAGACATTCCCCAAAACCCTCTCAAACACTTGAACTATTATTTCGCTCAAAATCAAGGGTTCCAAACTCACTTTCGGATTCAAGAAATTCAATCAAGCTCCAAGTCTCCATTTCCAACCTTCTTCAAGGATTCTCAAAAATCAAGGTATGTGGGTTTCTTTCATGGGTTCCTTACCCATGATGCCCAAGCTTCCTTTTACCTAAAATTGTATGATTTAAAGTTCATTTACTCATGGGTATTACTTATTATGAATTTCACTGCACACTATTTTGGGGTTTCATGAAATTGTGACTATTGTAGCATGCTTTGAGTTATGAATCTAAGATCTATTGTGAGCTATGATGAAGGATTTTGATGTATATTGCTTGAGAGTGTTACCAAATATCTATTGATGGTTTTACACTGAATTTTCTAGCATGATTTCACTCTTGAATTGCATGGTTTTACACTAGCATTATACACCCGCCAAGTGTTTGATAAAATGTCCGGAGATAAAGGCCTAATGATTGGCATATGAGATGTATGACTCAATGAGGATGAAAGTATGTTGTATATGTGTTGGTTTCATGATAAGCTTCTATAATGTTGTATGTTGACCATAACCTTGTTGAGAGGTTGATACCTTGACCACTATAATGGAGGGTGTGATGTCCATTAACCTTGTTGAGGGGTTGACACCTTGACCACTATGGTGGTAGGTGTGATGTCCATTAACCTTGTTGAGGGGTTGATACCTTGACCCCTATGATGGAGGATGTGATGTCCATTAACCTTGTTGATGGGTTGTTACCTTGACCATTATAATGGAGGGTGTGATGTCCATTAGCCATGTTGAGGGGTTGATACCTCGACCACTACCAAGGTGGTGCTAAGCCTTGGATTCCGAGTACTAGTTGCTTGATCTATAATGATGGTCTCTTCTTACCTACGTAATATGTTTTATATAAACATGTTTTACTTCAAGCCTCATTCATACTTGTCATATTGTTAGTATGATATTCATTGCTTATGATTATGCATTTTGCCTATGTTGCCTATCTATTGTTGCATTGCATCCTACATACTTAGTAGATTCAAATGTACTAACGCATTCTCTATGCCTACATAATGTTACGATGTAGGAATCAGAGCACCGTTTGGTCATCCTCCCCCTCCACGTGGCTAGTACTATTTCTCCCAAGCTTGTTGGTGAGTCCTCCATTCCGGGGATGATGTTTATGATCTTATGCTATGTTCTAAGACTATCTTTCTTTATTTTATACTTTGACTATGAGGGTGATCCCGGTTGCTTGTCTTGGCCCCCGCTCTTATTTATGTAGTAGAGGTGTTGTTGGACATGTTATGTATCTATGCTATGAGCTTTGATTCTCTCATGACTCTTGTTGATTATGATATGAAAGATGTCCTTTAGCCCCGATTATCCCTATTTACTATCTCTTGTTGTTATTTTACTTGTTTTCACGACCAAAGATGTGTGATGATATGCTAAGAGGCTTGTTTGGGGTCCTTTTGGGTTCCTCATTCGCCGGTCACATCTAGGCCCTAGGCTTAGGTCGTGACAACAAAGATCGTGTGAATGGATAATTGTTTGAAGACATACTCCCTCTCACTCATTCTACCTTGTTGATGTTAATGAACTCCATCATATTTGCTTCCCTTAGCTCAAGTGGGAAGAACCGATCAAGAAATGTAGCTTTGTACACTTCCCAAGCAAAAGTACTATCATCAACTCTCTCAGCCTTCCATTGGGTAAACCATGCATGAGCAACCCCCTTGAGTTGGTAAGCTGCCAACTCTACTAGTTCTTCTAAACACACCCTTATGATAGCCACCACCTTATGCACCTCATCGATAAGCTCTTATGGATTTTCGTCCACCTCGAACCATAGAATATGGAAAGGTTTATTTTAGCAAAGTCACTCACTCAAGATGTCAGGTTTGGAACACTGGGAGGAGCAACAACACCTTAATTGGATTGATGATTCACGGCTTGAGTCAACAGAATAATAGCGGCCTGGAAAATCGCATTTTTAACTTGCTCCTCTAAAGGACCATAGTTAGCTTGGGGATAGAGTAGCTTGTTCTTTATTAGAGTTGGCTCTCTTTTTCAACAATGCTCTTCTTGGAGGCATTGTCTGAAAAGAGAAAAGAAGAATTGTTAGAGGAGAGGAGTCCTAAAATGCTTCATATCCTCCAACTCATAGATATGGTGCACTTCATAGGAATAAATAAGGCTCTACTTGACACAACATGTTGGGCTCCCCAAGACAGCGCAAAACTTCATTCTATGACACAAAGTTTGTCATGATCCAGTACCCTAGGTGTGACATAGTGATTGAGATTCTTTAGGAAATCCTAACTTAGACTTCGTAGCATATCATAAGCATTCATAGGTAATGACATAAGTAATTCAATAAGCAAAAAAATTCATAAAAGAGGTTTAAGCATGATTTCACAAGAAAAAAACTAAACTACATATACACTCTACATATGATATCCAACAATACCTTTAGCATATTGAAATACAAAAGAGATAAGATATGTCCCTATCTCACCCTCAAAGTAAGTAAAAGAAAATATAGTCTCATGGTAACTCAACAAATAAGAAAAATAAAGCTAGAATTGGTAGGTCTATCCGTCAAGCGTGAGGACTCACCAATAGTCTTCAAATGTGATTGACTAGCCATGAAAGTGAGGAGGAGGAGGAGTATGGTCGTTCATCCTACATTGTGATATAATATAGGAAAAGGATATGTGTTAGTACATTTGTACTTATTGAGTATGTAGGCAATGCGTGTAATGTAACGCATGTAGTGTAAGGACCAAGTAAAGAGCATGACATAGAGTAGAATGTAAAAGCATGATAAATATATAAGTGATTAATACTTAAGTAAAGCATAAGTTATATCATGTAAGTATCATAAAATATCATACGTATGTGGGATAGAACCATAACCGACAATAAGACTATGCGAGCTATAACATAGAATCTCAATGTCTACCCATACATCAAAGGAAAGGGAGCCTACTTGCCAAAGTAGAACTCTACCCTATAAGCAAGTAACATAATCATAATTCCACATATGGATCCACTAGCTAGGTCAGATTGACAACATAAACCTACAGTAGCACGTGGTTATGAGATTGGAAGCTTTATGTAAGGACCCCATAAGTTGAGCTTCACCTCAAGCCTCATTCAGTGTAAAGTCAAATCTCATAAAATATAATTATAAACATAATTCATAATTGTCATAAATCATAATTCATACTTGTCATAATTCATAAACTTGTCGTGGAGGAAAGGCAAGTCAACTACAGCAATCCAATTCATAAAAATCATTCATGGAATAGCTCATTCTCATAGTCATTCTTGCAGTGTGGGTGTAGGTATTCCATCATTATAATTTTATCATATTAGAGTCTTAGCTCACCATATTCATAAAGTTGCTTAAATGCTTGGGACCTCCATAATCATAATTTGTCATAAAGATTAGGGCAAAGGTATAGGTTCAACATCAATAGACTTAAACTCATATAACTAGGATAGATTCATTCATAATCATGGAGAATGAGATCAATTAAGTCAATATTTGATGAACCCAAATGAAATTTCATAAAACTGTAGGTAACATATATAAAGGATTTGTTAAAATTAATGTAATTCATGCAATTTAACATAATTCATACATAATTAGGTAGGAAATCATGATAAATTGGATTCATGAAATTTAAGTTGAAATCATAAAACCCCTAAAGTACATTCATTGACATTGAATGAAAAAGTAGGAATTAGTTAGGCAAGGGTGAAAGGTACCTATGGATAAAGATTCACGTACCTTGAGTGAAATTGATGAAAAATTGGAATTGGATGGTTGAACATAGAACTCTAACCTTGGAGCCTTCAATGGAGTTTAAGAGTTGAGAGACTTGGAAGAACTTGAGTTTTTTGAAGTTAGAATGAGAATGAGGTGATTAGGATGTTGGTTGGGATGGATATAGGCAATTATAGCTTAAATAGATGTAGTTTAGGTCTTAGGGTAAGAGGAAATACCAAAAATACTCATTTATTAAAATGGCCCACACAGGAACCAAAAGAGGGATCTATGGCTCATAAGCCCTTCTATGACCTGTCAAATGGGTTTCCTCTATCTATTTGCCAAAAATTTAGAAGCTTGAAATCTTGGGGTCAAAACCACGATCATCAATTATGGCCTGTAATTCTTTTTACTAGTCATGGATACCCCTTGTACATGGCCCCAATACTTAGCCAAATTTCACCTTCTATGAGGCCTTTCTATGTCTCGTACTTCAAACTACAACCCAACCTGCTGAATAGTAGACCAAATTTAGAAACCCCTCAATTTACCCAAGTCTAGACCTCCATTTACGACTAGCTTCTATGGGTCTATAGGTGGTTTGACAACACATATAATGAATTTATGTTTCAACTGAACTCCAAAATATTTCTAAGTATCAGGGCCATCTACCAAAAAATGTCTATGATGCGTATGAGCATCTTTAAGCCGTGTATTGCGCTTGTAATCCCTAACGCCAGAAACTAGATCTGTACTTCTCTTTCATAATCTGACTTTCTCACTTATGGGGTATTACCCAAGTAGATTAAGTCAGTGTATGTCCAATGAAAATATAATTTGATTGAGAAAGCGACATAAGAAACCAAGAAGAATATATGAGACAAGTATCCGCAATTGTTCATCGATTCAGGTCTACTTAATCCTTATCTTAATTTAATTTTTCCTATTTGATCACTTGGGGTGTTCATTTATCAGGTCTATTTTATCTTATTTTCTTGTTAGTTGCTCTTTTTGTCCCTTTCTGTTATATCTAGTTATTTCTGCTTACGGGTTTTGAG
>JAPFFP010042372.1:0-36856 GCA_026153255.1 Solanum medicagineum | reverse complement strand
CGTTAGACACCGGGGCCCCAACGGCCTAGTCATATGCATTCCCTTTTGGCTTATTATCACTGTTTATCTATTTTAAGACATGCTAGAGGTACAAATCCCATGTGACAAGCATAGTAAACGTATAGTGCAGGTTGGTTCTCTCGGGCCTTATCGGCAACGGGTACCAGTCCACCCTAACGGGGCATGGGGTGTGACAGGGGCTTATGGATAGATGATGATGAGCTTTCCATTATAGTCGAAGTCTTATATAAATGAGTTTATAGGAGCACAAAAGTTGAGTGTTAGCAGGCAAAAAAAAAGAGGTTACATTGTAAGAGTTGTGAAAATTGGTTGTGTATGCCATCAAGAGTATCAAACATAGAGGGAGTGTTCCATAGAGACAAGAGGAAGCTAGGAGTGATATCATTGGAAAGAGTGTAAGTAGCTAGTCATATGTATGCGACTATAGCATAACAGAAGAGTTTAAGACATTCTTGTAGATAGTGATTTCTCGATCGTGTAGAGGTATATGCTTATAGCCTAGTAAAGGAAATTGATTCCAAACTTAGAGAGACAACCCTTGAACTAAGAGAGAGATGACGTGAGAAATCGAAGTAGATGTTGAGTTTGGTAGAGTGGGCTGATCAAGATGAGACATTAGTTCTTCTTATCTCATATGTTCCTTATTCTTCCATTGAGGTGATGCTCTATTCCCATCTGGTATATGACTTCCATGCCCATGGCCTAGTCCCATCTACCACTTGTTGATTGTCATTCATGTTGAGTTGTGAGGATGAAAAATGATGAATTCATTCATTAGTTCTGATCTTACCCCATGGATATAAGAATTCCCAATCCTATGTTGAGTGAGAAGTGACCTGAGCTTTACACTACATATAGTTCTGCAAACTCAGGATGAGTCTTGATAAACGAGGAAGATTGTACTCCATTATGAACATTCTCAAATAAGATTTCTCGATTGAATTGTGCTAATGATCGTTGTTCCAATCCCTTAAGTGCTCTGGCTTTCCTGTCTTGATAGAAGTGTTGATGATAGTAGAGGAGTGATAGTTGATGAGAGAGAGTAAGGAGGAGTGAATGTATCCTTATTGTGACATTGGTGTGGTACTCATGTCATGTAGGGATAGAGATAGCGAGGAGGGGAGAGATGAGACATTATGATGTGCAATAGATAGAGTAAGAGTATGATGGGGTGTCTTTGAGAGGGAGCTCATTGAATAATGGAGGTAGAAGTGTTAAGTTGGCTTAAAAATTCTAAGACATAGTTGAAGTGGTTAGAGTGATAGGCTTGAGTGAGTTGTTGTTATTATGTGAGTATTGATGACAGACTAGAGAAGAATTCGTGATAATGAAGTAGTGAAAAGGATCAGTGATCTTTTAAAGAAAGCCCCTGTGGAAGTATAGAGCTAAGTATTGAGGATTAGCTTTGTATGAATATGATCATCTTAGGGATAACACCTTAAGGCTCATAAGTAGGCTTGAATGGAATAAGAGGATGTGGATAGGTATAGAGTTGAATAGGAGCTATAATCTTAAGTTTATGGAATAGAGGGCTATGAAAAGGAGCACAATTAAGATAAGGTGCTAAGCTTGAGAGTTGTACATAGAGTCTTATCTATCGATGGTCCCATTCTCGATTAGAGTTGATGTTTTCTTTTCTAAGTTCGAAAGACTGACTGTCGAAGTGTTTAAGCATTTTAAATTGATTGAGTTTCGACGTTCTATTTGTGCTTGCTGGTGAAAATTGTCTAAGAGAATACCTCTACTCTTGATCTGAACCGATTTGTCTATTCCGAGTGACTTGTGATTGTCCAGATTGATTGATTGAATATTGAGAGGAGTCTTGATCGTTATTCGTACCTAATGATGAGAATATTAAAGGTGATTGTTCTTACCCCTAACTTAACTGATGTTTCTATCCTAGAGTTGATGTGTCTATTCCTGAGTATAAGTAGAGTTTGTTGAGGTTAATGAAGAGTCTAGAGTTTGATTGGTTGATGTGAGGATTGAGATGAGTCTTGAGTCTATTCGTGCCTTGATATCTACCTTTACATATCATTCGAGGACAAATGATCCCACGAGGGAGATGATGTAACACCCAGTGAAATTATAAAAATTCCCCTGGAAGAGAGATAATAACGTGTTTTCTCATGCTCTGTTTGCGAATTTGAGGCTGGATATGCAATCACCATGAAAAATTGAGTGGGAAAGTGGTCTCAGTCGATTCTTAGAGCAACCAGATCGAAAAATAATTTTTTGATCCGAAATGAATTCCAGTGTTGATGTGAGACAGAGGTGCATCGCACCATTGTCACGGATGCACACTTATTGTTTTCAAAAAATTTTCAATGGAGATTGGAAAACTCATTCAAAAAATTTCTGAAAAAATGCATGTAAGGGCAATGGGTCCACGTCGTCGACCCACTTCTCAGAGGTTAAAATTTTCTTTTAAATTTGTGAGGGGCATTCTGATCAATTCCCAACCCCTCCTAACTCAAATATGATCAGTCTTTTTGATGCGTAAATAGGGTCTTACACCCCATTCTAAGTCTTTTTCTGAACACTTGAAAGATTAGGGCTTGAGAGAAGAGAAGAGAGGTGCTTGATTGGAAGGATTCAAGGAGAATTCTTGAAGATTGATCATTGAAGTTTCATCCAAGGTATGTAAGGCTAAACTAAAAATATGAGATTGTTCTCTCATGAGCCCTATAGATGGTCTTAGAAGTGAGATGAAAGTTCTTGAGTCTACGTGCATGATTCTTGATTATGTTCTTGAGAAATTATATTTATTACATATATTTTCATATGTTGACGACCATCATAAACTTGTTTTCTTGAATTGAATATTTTTCATGAGATATTGAATAAACCCTGTATGTTAACTATTAAACGCATGCATGAAAGATGAGAGGGATTGAGCCTAGAGCCTTGATTGAGAATGTCAATTGTAATTGTGATTGTGAATGTGAGAATGATGATAGGTTGATAGTAGTTGATAGTCCTATGAGTCTTCATGAATGAACTCTAATAATTTGTCTATTCGATTATTCTAAGCCTTGAGCTATTGATTAAGATGTTGACTGATGAGATGATGAGAGTCCCTATGGGACTGATTGAATGATAACTGCCTCCATGAGGCTGAATGGAGATGTGTTGATTGAGATGATCTGATGGGATTGATTGTCTTGTGAGTACTGAGTCTTGGGAGGAGTATCGAGCACTGAAAGTGTAAGAGTTAATCTAACCCTCACTCATCAAACTACGTAGCCAAGCATAGGTGAGGATTAGAACCTTTACATCTCATTGTGGTTCCCTCTTGATAGAGTCCCTGAAATAATAGAGGACTAGTTTGATTTGCTGGTGGTCCCTAGTGGATTCAACCCTACCTGGCAAGTACGGAAGGGTTGCGACAACATCACCGTGATTGTCGTACAACCACTAACTCATAAGTGATTGTTGTCGAATAAGAGAAACGTCCAGAAAGTTCCCAAATTGAATACTCTGAGTCGATATGAGATGAGATGAGTCTAGATGAGTCCCTCCGAGAGGAGTCTGATTTGATTGATGAGGTTTGATGAGTCACTTGTCTACTCATTATTCTTGCTTCAAATAGACATTTGATATGTTGATTTGTTATTGTCCTTAATGTTGATTAATGTTTCATATTATTCTACCTATTTTGATTTCATTCAGTTATTTTATATACCGTACATTTCACGTACTGACGTCATTTGGCGCTGCATTATTTTTTGATACAGATACAAGGATTAGAGATCATCAACAGGCGTATCATTTAGGATCTTGGACGTTCAGCTGATTGGTGAGCCTCCCTACTTCGGAGGATTCATTACTTTTATTTTCATCATGCTTTAGATTTAGACTTTGCTTAGCTTTATTTTGATTGAGGTAGCCATGGGTCTGTCATTAGCACCACCTGATAGTGGTAGAGACTTCATAAACTCTAGTTCATTGTTGATTGTTAAGATTGTGAGCTAGTTGTTTCTACTAGCCTTTCATTTATATTATTAATTGAGATTTGACTGATGTGGCCATTTACATCCTTTATATCTTCCGCTGATAGTAGAGCTCATTGATTGAATGATTGTCATTAGGCCAAGTGGTTCGCTTGGGTGCCGTCCATGTCTTGGGTACCCTCTTGGGGCATGACAAATGATCCACTATCCGTTATAATAAAAGAGTAGATTTACAATATAAGAACACGACACAAAACTCAAATTACAACTAAAGACATTGCAACACTCAAGTATTCCCTCGTTGAATATGAGCAATGTTCTTCCTTAAAATGACTTTTGCTTTTGTTAATAATCTTGATTGCAAAAACTAGGTTTTGATCTTGTCGCTTGTTTTTTTTAATAAGAGAGACAAAACCTAGGATGCATGCCATTAGTTGAGGTTGTCTGCCGTTGCAGTGCCTCTGTTGCAGTGCCCGCCAACCACTACAGAAACTGCAGCTTTACGACTGTAGATAACTAACTTATCTGTGGGTCGAAAACCTTATAGGTCATATCTCTTGCACAATAGATTTTAAGATCATCAAAATCCCAAAATAAATACACTTTCTTTCATTTCATGGTCCAGGTCCTTTCTTACTCATTCTTTTTTACTTTTCCCAACTATTTGATATTAAAAATCTAGGACTACATTATTTCTGTAACTAAAAAATAAAATTTGTTGCTAATATATCATGACTAATGTTTGGTTTTTGATTTAACAGCTTCCATTTGATGAATAAAGAAGAAGAATCAGCAATAATATTGATGATTTCTTGAATGGCTTGAAGAAAATAAAGAATGAAGAAGAAGGATTCATTGCTTCAAAATTGGATTACATTGAAAAGCTAAATATGGAGTTGAGATTCCTGAGAACTTTTGTCCTACTTGGGAATTCAAGTTTAGATGAATTTTATGACAGGATGTCCACGAATATAAAAAAGTTTGAAGAACTTACTAGGTCACTTTTCTATGAAGATGAAGATGAATCAATCTTGGCGAATACGACATGGAATGTTTGCCCCTCAGCTGCTGGAAGAGATGAAAATTTATTTGAGATAGAAAAATGATTATGTAGCCACAATGACAGAGGAAAAAAATATTTGAATACCTCTTCAAACACCTCCATGATCTACCAAAGTATTGTGCTAATTTGCTTCTTCCCCTGATGAGTGACTTCAAAATTCTTCGGCAAAGTATTCCGACATCTGAGAGATTTCTATCCTATCCACACGACGAACAAAACAAGTACTGAATATCCCTATCCTCATTTCCAATTGACAGCTGATAGAGTAGCACAATTCTGTTTTGATCTTTGGACCGGAAAATATAGATAGGATTTTGCTGATAGTCATCTTTATAAGGAGTATGCCGCCTATGACATCTCTCAATGCTTTTCCAAGATCATTTCTCCTCATCGACATAATCCCTCTTGAATTGGAAGTTCTATATATTTGTACTTTGAAGCTCATGAAAGAATCAAGGTCAGCAGGACTAGAAGGGTTTGTTAAAAAAATCCTAAAAGAATCTCCAAGGATTCTTTAAAATTACCTGAGTCATCTCCAAGGACGCATGGAAGGTGCAGTAGCTGTCAATTATGCTCCAACTCAAAGTAGTAACATCATGATGGAGTTCTTATTAATCTTTCTAACCGATATACCAAAGCGCTTTATCCGTCGTGACAAATTGAACGATATGTTGGCACATGTTGGAGTACTTACAAGGAAAATGTCTATTCTGGTGAGCAAGTTGTTGGAGGAGAGCTCTGAGAATAATATCAACAAAGTGGACTTTTTAGCTCCAGACTTCTTCCAAGAAATTGAACAAATGAAGGGAGATATCAGACAATTTTTTATGAAAGTTCTAGAGTCATCTCAAGTTCGCTTTCCTATGGATGATGGTTTCCTCTTCATGAATCTTCTACTCAGACATTTAAATTGTATTTGCTCATTTCCAATGTCTATTCAGTTGCTATGATAAATAAAGAAACTGGGATGGTGAAGGAAAGCCTCGAATTCCTAAGATCACCTTTCGGGAAAGTCAAAAAAACATTGGATAACACTAGTGGAGTAGTTAAAGATTGTTGGTTGCGTGCTTCAGAAGTAGCTTATGAGGATGGACATGTTATTAATTGCATTCTTGTCAGAGATAAAGATCTCTCGCATCTCATCTTCTCACTTTCGCGTGCATTGAGAAGATCAACCTTATCATGGCAGAAGTCACCAGTTTACAGCTGGAGGATAAGAATTGGAATGACTCTTTTCATGCAGTCTTCGCACGAGACAATTGAGTTAACCTCATCATCTTTTGTTGAAGTAACAATAGCTCGTGAGGAAGACGAAGCCTGGATCATTCACCAGCTACTTGATGAACATGAATCCGAGCTTGATGTCATTTCGATTGTTGGAATTCCAGGACTCGGTAAAACTACTTTGGCTAACAAAGTGTATAAAGACACATTGGTTGCTAGTCATTTCCATGTTCGTGCTTGTGTTGGGAAACAGATCTGCAGATTAAGGTAGAAGAAGAAGAAGAAGGAAAAAGAAGAACAGTAGTTCTGTTCTTTAGAGAGAAGGCAGAGAAAAAATGTTTAGAGAGAGAGAATTTAATTTCGTGGTAACGCCCAATGGGTAAACTCCAAGGCGATAGGGTTATATATGTTAATGATATCTGGATATTTACAATTGCACAGAATACATGTATACATGGAGAATAAACAGTAGCACCTAACATTTGGTTGCACCGCGACAGCTGCTAAATATAATATCAGGCTCCACTACCTAACAATTCTCCCACTTGGAGACTGATCCACTCGGCCTCCAAAACACAATACATGTATCCCAAAAAAATAATAAATAAAATGGTTCCTCTATCATCAATATCTTCACCCCCATCGCAACACTTTCTTCTGTACAAACTACAGAAGACCAACCGAGGTTTTGCAAAGCCTCAGTTTTTCAATAGCAATACACTTGGTCAACATGTCTGCTAGATTCTTTGCACCCTCTATTTTTTCCAAACACATGTCACCATCTTCCACCGATCTCCGAGTGAAATGGTACCGTCTTCGGATGTGCTTTGTCTTCGAATGATATACTGGATTCTTCACCAACTGTATGACACTTTGACTCTCTGTATAAAGAATTTTGTCACGTTGCTTCCTACCTAATTCTTCCAGATAATCCACCAGCCATATCATTTCTTTCCCAGCTTCAGCTATTGCTACATACTCAACTTCAGTCGATGAGAGGGCAACACACTTCTGAAGCTTAGACATCCAGCTTACTGCAGTTCCATCTATAGTGTAGATGTACCCGAATGTGCTCTTTCTCGAATCCACATCTCCACTCAGATTAGCATCCACAAAACCCTATAGAACTACCTTGCCTTTACCATAACAAAGTGAAGCATTGGATGTACCTTTCAAGTATCTTAGAAGCCACTTCACAGCTTTCCAATGCTCTTCTCTTGGATTTTCCATGAACCTGCTAAGAACTCCCACTGCATATGCTATATTAGGTCTAGTGCAGACCATAACATACATTAAACTCCCAACTGCCGAAACATATGGAACTTGTGCCATGTGCTCATGCTTCTTAGTTGTCTTTAGTGACTGCTCCTTTGACAGTTTTAAATGGTTTGCCAAAGGAGTAGTCTTGGGCTTAGCATCATTCATCCAGAATCTGGACAACACCTTGTCAATGTACTGGTCTTGGGACAGATTTAAGGTGCCGGCTGATCTATCTCGAGAAATCCTCATCCCAAAAATCTGCTTCGCTGCACCTAAGTCATTCATCTCAAACTCTGATGATAGGGTTTCCTTCAGAGAGTTTATGTTCTTCATATTTGGTCCTGCAATCAACATGTCATCCACATACAAAAGTAGAAATACATAAGAATCAGTGTATTTCTTAAAGTAACAACACTGACCCTTTTCAGTCCTGTGAAAACCATGCTTGCTCATGAAGGAGTGGAACTTCATATACCAATGTCGAGGTGCTTGCTTTAGTCCATACAAGCTCCTGGTGAGCTTGCACACCAAGTGTTCCTTGCCTGGAACTACAAATCCTTCAGGTTATTGCATATAGATTTCTTTATCCAAATCTCCATGTAAGAACGCCGTTTTTACATCTATTTGCTCAAGATGCAAATTCTCCGGTGCAACAATACTCAAAAGGATTATGATAGTAGTTAGATTCACAACAGGAGAAAATATATCAGCATAATTAATACCTTTTCGTTGTGAATATCCTTTAACCACCAGTCGGGCCTTGAACCTCCGTTTTCCATCTGATTCAGCTTTGATCCTAAACACCCACTTGTTCAGCAAAGCTCTTTTCCCTGCAAGCAGCTCAATCAACACCCACGTGTTGTTCTTGTCAAGTGAAGTCATCTCATCATCCATGGCTTGCTCCCACTTGATTGAATCCTTCACCTATAAGGCCTCATCAAAAGACTCTGGTTCTCCTTCATCAGTCAGCAACAAACAATGTAATGAAGGTGAATACCTATCTGGTGCCCTGATAGTTCTGGATGATCTCCTTAGCGTCTGCTCTGGTGTTACTTGTTCTACCTTAGGTTCTTCAGCAATCGTCTCTGGAGTTTCTTGAGTTTCAGTGGCAACATTGCTAGGCGAACTCCTCTGCAACTCAACTTCAACTCCCACTTGCTTTGCATTCTCTGAACCCGACATAACCTTATCCTTGTACAAGGCATTCTCATCAAATGTCACGTCACAATGCCTTAGGATTTTTTCTATTTTTATCATCCCAAACCTGTAACCAAACATATCAGAACTGTAGCCTATGAAGTAACACTTCACAACCTTAGCATCAAGCTTGTCTCTCTTCTCTGTATCAACAGGAACATAAGCCGTGCAGCCAAAGGTCCTCAAGTGAGAATACTTGAGTTCTTTTCCCATCCATACTTCCTCTAAAATCTTGAATCCTAGAGGAACAGATGGTCCTCTGTTAATCAAATATGCAGTTGTGTTCACAGCTTCTGCCTAAAACATCTTTAGCATTCCAGAGTGTAGCCTCATGCTCCGTGCATGCTCATTCAATATTCTGTTCATCCTCTCAGCAACTCTATTCTGCCTCGCCTTCCCGGGAACTGTTCTTAACATTCTGATTTCCTCAGCTGCACGGAGTGCTTTAAATTCTGACTTATCACACTTGCCACCATTATCAGATCTCAAACATTTGATTTTCAACCCAGTTTGATTTTCAACTTCAGCATTCCACCTCTTGAAGGTGGCAAACACATCTGATTTGTCCTTGAGAAAGTAAACCCATACATTCCTGCTGAAATCATCAATGAATGTAACATAGAATCTAGATTCACCAATTGACGAGATTGGAGATGGTCCCTAAACATCTGTATGGACCATTTCTAATAGCGCTTTCCTCAGTTCTCTCGCAACCTTTGTGAAGCTAACTCGTTTCTGTTTACCCATGACATAGCTCTCACAAAGTCCCATATCAATAGCTTCCAGACCATCCAAAACTCCCTTTGCAACCAGCATCTTCATTCCTTTGGTGCTCATGTGTCCAAGTCTATTATGCCACAGACTTGAACCGGAAGTACCTTCAGCAACAACAACTACATTTATACACCCTGCAGTAGTGTATAAAGTTCCAAATTTTATGCTATGTGCTACAACAATAGCACCTTTCACAATATTCCATGGGCCCTTTCTAAGATACACTTCATAACCTGTACTATCCAACTGACCAACAGAGATCAGATTTTTCTTTAGTCCAGGAACATATCTGACATCCTTCAGCATCCACTGATTACCGGCTGGAGTATGTATACAAACATCCCCTCTTCCTTCAACCTCCAAAGGCTTATTGTCAGCAAGATACACTTTCTCGAAATTTCCAGACTTGAAATTTCTAAACAATTCCTTGCTTGGAGATGAATGAAAGGATGCACCTGAATCCAATATCCAGGACTCGAGTGGGCTGTCCACACTAAGGATTAAAGAATCCCTAATGTCTTCTGCTGAGTTTACAAAATCATTATCATCTCCAGATTTATAATTCTGCTTTTTGTGGGGTTTCTTGCATTAATTTTTTACGTGACCCTTCTCTCCATAATTCCAACACTTCACATTTGATCTATGTGGAGATTTTCCATGCGCCTTCAACTTTGATCTGCCATGTGCATTTGTCCCTTCAATTTGCTTCTCCCCCTTTGATCAACACTGAGAGCATTACCCGATGAATCCCCAATTTCTCGCTTGCGAATACTTTCGCTGAGAATTACATATCGAATTTCATCAAATTTAAGTTTCTCAGATCCACGAGAACTGCTAATCGCAACAACAATACTATCCCAAGATTCGGGTAAAGATGACATTAAAATCAATGCTTTAACTTCTTCATCGAAATTAATCCCCACAGAACTCAGTTGACTAACAATCATATTAAAATCATTTATATAATCTGCAACAGGTCCACTCTCTGACATCTGTAAATTAAACAATCTACACATCAAGTATACCTTGTTCATCGCAGAGGGTTTCTCGTACATATTTGCCAATGCCTTCAACAGATCCGCCGTTGTCTTTTCCTTGATGATGTTGAAAGCTACGTTTCTGGACAAAATCAATCGAATCAAACCCAACGCTTGGCGATCTTTGAGCTTCCAATCTTCTTCTTTCATGGATTCCGGCTTCAACCCAGACAAGGGTTCGTGAAGATCCTTTTCATACAGATAATCTTCGATCTGCATCTTCCCGAAACCAAAATCAGATCCGTCGAAATTTTTGATTTCGATTTTCGAACTCTCCATCTGCACAGATTATAGTGATGCTAGCCCCATGGTGGGCGCCAATTGTTGGGAAACAGATCTACAGATTAAGGTAGAAGAAGAAGAAGAAGAAGAAGAAGGAAGAAGAAGAAGAACAGTAGTTCTTTTCTTTAGAGAGAAGGTAGACAAAAAACGTTTAGAGAGAGAATTTAATTTTGTGGTAACGCCCAATGGGTAAACTCCATGGTGATAGGGTTATATATATTAATGATATTTGGATACTTATAATTACACAGAATACATGTATGCATGGAGAATAAACAGTAGCACCTAACATTTAGTTGAACCGCGACAGCTGCTAAATATAATATCAGGCTCCACTACCTAACAGCTTGGTGCACTGTTTCCCAAAAGTAATAAGTCAAAGGTGTTGGGGGAGATTTTTCAGCAAGTTTCTGGCTCGGAAGGAAATAGTGAGAATGACCTTGCTGAAAAGCTACGAAGAGCACTACTTGATAGAAGGTACCTCATTGTCTTGGATGATGTGTGGGATATTGATACAGGGGAGATGTTAATAGCATGTTTTCCAAAGGATAAGATAGGAAATAGAATTATTTTAATTAGCCAAAGTAAAAAGGTAGGTTTGCAAATTAAATGCCGTAGTGATCCTCGCGAGCTCAAAATTTTAACATATGAAAAAAGTTGGGAGTTATTCGAAAAAAGGGTATTTTGGAGAAGGGAGCTGCCCTTCAGAACTGTCAGATGTTGGACAGCAAATTGTTGAGAAATGTAAAGGTCTACCTTTGGTTCTTGTTTTGATTGGTGGAGTAATAGTTAGAAGGAAAGAAAAATAAAAAGGATTTGTGGCTTAAGATTCAAGATAATCTGGATTCCTTTATTTCAGCTAACAATAATTTGCAGATGATGAAGGTGATGCAATTAAGTTATGAGCATTTACCATACCACTTGATGCCATTGTTGCTTTACTTTGCAAGATCTGAAAAGAGCGAACAAACTCCAATCTCTAAGTTGATGTAGTTGTAGATGGCCGAAGGGTTTTTGGATCATATCCCATCCAAGAGTAATGTAGAGGAAGCAACTCAAAGTTACTTAGATGTTTTAATTTCCAGTAGCCTCATAAAGGTGGATCATAGCCCCTCAGAGAGTAGTCGGCCTATTTCTGTTATGATCAAGGTTTGCTATGTGCATGATATTGTGCATCATTTTTGTACAGTAAGCCACAAAGGGAAAGTTTTCAAGTTAATCGATTCAGGTGCTCTATTTTATGCTTCGGATTTCCCACATCGTCGTCTAACCGTTCATACTAACGACAGCCAACTCCAGAAAAGATGTGTTTTGTTTAGAAAAGATGGCTTTGCGTGAGCTTAAAATCTGGCGTTAAACAACTCTGGTTTCAGCGAAGACTAGTGGGATGCAAGTAACGACGTCTATCAAAGTCTTAAGACTTTGCATTTTGTATGTACCAAAATTTCAGAATGGCAAGTTGATAGGGAAACTTTTCCCGAGCTTGAGGAATTAATACTAGAACATTGTGATGGGCTTACCGAGATCCCTTCTGAATTTAGGGATATAGACACTTTGAGGTCCATTCGTGTGCTTTAAGTTAAGCGTGATCTTAGAAATTTAGCCATTGAGATTAAGAAAGATGTGACAGCTATCACAGGAGCGAAGAGACTTCAAGTCCATATATCATATGGGTGTGGTGACTCAAGTCACGAAAAAGAGGATGAAGAAGAGGTAAATTAATTTCTTACATCTTCACCCCTACCTAGTTCATTTAATTTATGTGTGTTTGTGTTTTTGTTATAGAATGAATATAGACTTCATTCTTAGTAATGTACATAGCCTTATTTAGGTAGTAGATTTGTAGGAATCATCTTTTATTTCTTTCCTAAGTTAGTTTATTTTTTTCCTAAGTTAGCACACAATCTATTGTATTTATACATTGCTTTTCTATTGGAATGAAACAACATTTTTTTCCATCTGATTACATGGTATCAGAGCCTATAGGCTCGATTCATCTTCAGAAATTGGGAACTAAAAATTCTTCCCTCGTGGTTTGAACTCATCATTTGGGTCACTTCTGTGAAGTGACTATTTGTCCACAATATGGCTTGATATTTTTGAATGATCATCCAAGTCTGGAATGATACTTGTAATAGAGGCATACAATGATAGCTTCATCTCTGCTCGAATATGATCTTGCTCAAGTTTCTTGAGCAATTTCCTTTGCTCCTCAATAGAGTCTCTTTGACGATCTAAATCATTGATCTCATCGGTTAAACCTCTAAGTTCTTCTCTTGAGAAATTTCAGCATCTACAGCAACTTCAAATTGTTCTTCTGTTGTTCTCTGCTTGCACGCATTTATCTTTCCTTGATAATCTTGAATAGAACTCTGGAGGTCCTGATACTCAGTATGGCAGTGTGATTGAAGGACATCAGATTTTTCTTTACACTGTTTCAAGAAGCTGACATCTTTATCTTCTTTCAAGAACTGAACAAGAATTTTACTGAAGGAGATCAACTTTTCCACATGTATGTTGTTCGAACCATCCCCCACCTTTAGGGTGGGCAGCTAGTGTGTCAAACGCGCCACCCCCCTCTCTCACACTCTGCCACGTGACTCGACAAAATTGATAGTACATTTCACTTTTGGTGTCGCCTTATCAGTTCCACTCTTGTAAATTCAATTTAGTTTGCTGAACATTGACTTGGCCCCTCTGTGATTGGGCTACCTGTGGAGAAATTTGCACCATAAAAAAAAATTACTGACGGGACCCTGTTCAGTGAGTGCATTTTCGGAGTCAGATAAGACATGCCTTTTTACTTTTTCAAATAAATGGGTGATTGACTCAGGTGCCACAAATCATATGATAGGTAACTCTAATAGTTTTTCTAGCTTTCAACCACATAATGCAACATCTTTAGTTACTATAGCTGATGGTTCAACTTGCAATATTGTTGGATCTGGGACTGTTAAAGCAACCTCCTTCATTACCCTGTCATCTGTGTTAAGTTTACCAAAGTTGGACTTTAATTTGATTTTTGTTAGCAAAGTTACTAGAGATCTGAATTGGTATATCTCGTTCTTTCTAGATTATTGTTTGTTCCGTGATCTTATGTCAAATCAAGTTATTGGTAGATGATATGTTTTGATGATCTCTACAGTCTTGATAATTGGGATCCTCGGTTTGTTTCCTGCTCTAGTGTGGTGTCATCATTTGAAGCACATTGTCGATTGGAACATCCTTCTTTACCCTTGTTGAAGAAGCTTTGTCCTCAATTTCAGAATATTCCTTCATTGGAATGTGAGTCATGTCGATTTGCAAAACATCATCGCACTCAATGGGTCCAAGGATTAATAAGCGAGCTGAGTCATCTTTTGACTTAGTTCATTCTAATGTGTGAGGACCATCACCTATGCTCTTCAAAACTGGGCACAAGTACTTTGTCACTTTTGTGGATGATTTTTCTCGGATGACTTGGATATATTTTATGAAGAGTCGCTCAGAAATGTTTGCCCATTTTTGTGCCTTTGGTGCTAAAGTTAAAACTCAATTCAATGCTTCAGTACGTATTTTAAGAAGTGACAATGCTAAAGAATATATGTCAGAATCATTTTAGTCATACATGAGACAAAATGGTATTCTTCTTGTGTTGATACACCCTCTCAAAATGGAGTTACTGAGAGGAAGAATAGGCACCTACTTGAGATAGCTTGGGCACTTTTATTTCAAATGAAGGTTCACAAGCATTTGTGGGCCGATGCAGTCTCTACAGCTTGTTTTCTGATAAATCACATGTCATCGACTGTGCTAGTTGGTAATATGCCTTACAAGGTTCTCTTTCCAAACAAGTCACTATTTTCGGTGGAGCCTTAGGTATTTGGAAACACATGTTATGTTCGAGATGCTAGGCCATCTGTTTCTAAGTTAGATCCAAAAGCATTAAAGTGTGTTTTTGTAGGCTATTCTCGCCTTCAGAAAGGATATCTTGTGTCAACTGAAGTTGTCTTTTCAGAGACTACAACAATTTTCTGTACACTTCCCATTTCTACAAGTCAAGGGGAGGAAGATGAGTGGTTGGTCTATCAGGTTGCTCGTTCTACAACAACAAAATCTGATGATATGTCTCTCCCATCTCCTAGTTTTTCTATTGAGCAGGAATCAATTATTATGCCTTCAACAACTCCAGGAAGACCACCAATTGTTCATGTTTACTCGAGGAGGCAAGAGACCGATGATACATGTCCATCGCCAGTTGCTTCATCATCATATCTTGATCTCCCTATTGCTCTTTGCAAAGGTACTCAGACTTGTAAATCCACATATTCCATAGAAAATTTTGTTTCCCATGACCGTTTATCCTCTGCATCTAGATCCTTGATTGTTTCTCTAAATTCTGTCTCTACACCTAAAATGGTAAGAGAGGCTTTGAATTATCCTGGATGGTCTGATGCGATGCTTAAGAAATACATGCCTTAGAGGACAATCGTACATGGGATTTGTTGGATTTACCCAATGGAAAGAAACCAGTGGGATGTAAGTGGGTGTTCATAGTTAAAGTTAATCCAGATGGTTTTGTGGCAAGACTTAAGACCAGGCTCGTCGCTAAAGGGTACACTCAGACATATGGAGTGGATTATTTAGACACCTTTACTCCAGTTGCTAAATTCACTTTATTCGTTTATTCATTTCTGTAGTTGCTTCAAATAATTGGCCTTTACATCAGTTGGATATCAAGAATGCTTTCCCTTATGGTGATCTTCAAAAGGAAGTATATATGGAGCAAGCACCTGGTTTTGTTGCTCAGGGGGTGTATGGAAAAGTCTGTCTTTTAAAGAAGTCCTTGTATGGCTTGAAGCAAAGTCTTCGAGCTTGGTTTGGCAAATTTAGTGAGGTAGTTCAAGAGTTTGGGTTGAAAATGAGCAAATGTGATCACTCAGTTTTCTATCGGCAATTAGCAGCTGACACTATCCTTCTTATTGTGTATGTTGATGACATTGTCATTACAGGAAGTGATTATACTGGGATCTCTTCCCTTAAGTCTTTCCTGCATACTAGGTTTCATACAAAAGACTTAGCCCATTTAAGATACTTTCTGGGAGTAGAAGTAAATAGAAGCAAGAAGGGAATTTTTCTATGTCAGAGAAAGTATATTCTTGATCTACTTGCAGACACCGAAAATTTGGCAGCAATACCTTGCAGTACTCAATGGTTCCCAATGTGCACCTTATGAAAGATAGTAGTGATCCTTTTGATGATCCAGAGAAATACAAAAGGCTAGTTGGAAAATTAAACTACCTTACTGTGACTCGTCCGAATATTGCTTTTACGGTAAGTGTGGTTAGCTAGTTCATGTCTGTGCATACGATTAAACATTGGGAAGCTTTGACCCAGATTCTATATTACTTGAAAGGTGCCCCTAGACTTGGTATATTGTATAGCAATCACGGTCATACTTGTCTTGAATGTTTTACAGATGCAGACTATGCTGGATCCAAACTGATAGGAGATCGACTACAGGCTATTGTGTCTTTGTTGGAGGGAACCTAGTTTCATGGAGGAGTAAAAAGCAAAGTGTCATATCTCGATCCAGTGCAAAAGCTGAATACATAGCTATGTCACAGTCTACATGTGAGATTATGTGGATACATCATCTTTTAATAGAAATTGGCATAAAGCATTATACACCAGCAAAACTTTGATGTGATAATCAAGCTGCTCTTCATATCGCATCAAATCCAGTATATCATGAAAGAACTAAACATATTGAGGTTGATTGTCATTTTATTTTCGAGAAAATTTAGGAGAATATGATTTCCATTGGCTATGTGAAGACAGGAGAGCAATTGGCCGATTTGCTCAAAAAGGTGTTGCATGGAACTCGAGTTGATTACCTTTGTAACAAGTTGGATATGATCAATATCTATGCTCCAACTTGAGGGGGAGTGTTATAGAATAAATATAGACTTCATTCCTACTAATGTACATAGCCTTATTTAGGTAGTAGGTTTGTAGGAATCATCTTTTATTTCTTTCCTAAGTTCATTTATTTCTTTTCTAAGTTAGCACACAATCTATTGTATTTATACATTATTTTTCTATTGGAATGAAACAACTTCTTCTTCCATCTGATTACAATTTTCATATCATCATCATGTATATTGCATCTTCAATCTGGCTTTGAGTTCAATTTTTACTAACTGCTCTAAAATATTGAAACAGAAAAAATGTTACCAGAAAGACATAATACATAAAAGTGTCCTTCAACTTACATCATAACTGCTTTGTGAATGGAAGAAGAGTGAAGTTTCAAAACGAACTAATTCCATTCTTCTCAAATGTGTTGAATGATTACTACAAGTCTAAGACCATCTATTTATATAAAGCTGCAATTTCAGCTTGACTGATTCTAATTCTATCAGTATCAGTAACTGACTAATAGCACTAGCAAGCTCAATGACAGCTGGCTTGGCAACTCACTAATTAGATTAAATATTCATTATGGCCCGAACAATACTACTCCTTCCGTTTTAAAAAGAATGACTTAGTTTGACTAGACATGGAGTTTAAGAAAATAAAGAAGACTTTAATTTTGTAGTTATAGATTAGAGTTATGTCAAATATATCAAAATGTCCTTTAATCTTGTGGCCTTAAACATGTCACGTAGAAAGTTGAAATTAAAATGTTGCCAAAAAATGAAAGAGGTCATTCTTTTTTAAACAGACTAAAATAGAAAGTAGGTCATTCTTTTTTAAACAGAGGGAGTAATTAATTAGAGGAGAGCGAAGTTCCAATGGCGTGCAACTATAGAATAGATGAGCGTGACACATGCAGTAATCAGATGAAAAAAGAGAATAAATTGAGATAGGGACCATCAATGTACGCTTATGCAAAAGGATCCTTCTAACCCTAGAAGATAAAGGCGTTAGCGGACCGACTAGACAGGACGATCCTTTGCTCTATCTAGCTTGGCATCCCAACTAGAATTTTCAAATCTGCTAAATTGGCAAATCAAAATGAGTTGAGTCAATAACTAAACGGATCATTGACTTCCTTACCTCAATTGAGTTAAATTAATGTCATATTTTCATGAGCTAATCTTACTAGCTATCGCGGGAATGGGTGAAAGCAGCATTCGACGTAGAGGGCGCTTACAAAATATAGTAGTAAAAGTTTATTTTTTGGATGTAGGAAATAAATTAGTGGTGATTATTACCACTACATAATTGTCGGTAAAAGTGTCTTTGTGTTGTAAAGATTCTCATAAGCCAAAAGAATATTAATGCTAATTGGCAAGTGCTAAGACGAGCTTTCTTTCTGCTATAGTCACACAAGTAGTTATGACTTATATTAGATGATAATTTTCAAAAGTAAATTCTTCATTTTTTAAATGTAGTTCTCAGTTGAATAATGTCATATAAATTGAAAATTAAGATGGAGGAGTAATGTTTAATTCTTGTCTCTTTTGAATGCATGTTTCTAACAACAATAATAAAATGTTATCATTGATGTTTGTTTTCTTTCCTTATTGAAAATAGTACCTGTCATTTGAGGAAGAAAGAAGAAGAATCAGCAAGCTTATTGATGATTTCTTGAATGGCTTGGATCAAATAAGGAATGAATTAATTTCTTCAAAATTGGATGACTTTGAAAAATGAAGAATGGAAATGAGATTCCTAAGAACATTTGTCATGTTTGGGAACTAGAGTTTGGATGATTTTTATGAAAGGATATCCAAGAATATACACAAGTTCAATGATATAATAGATTCAATTTTCTATAAAGATGACTTTATCCTAGCCAAATACGACATGGATGGTTGTGCACCTTACCTGCGAAAAAAATCAAAAGGTATTTGAGATTGAAGAATGTAGTCACGATGACAGTGGAAAAATTGTTTGAATACCAAGATAACATCTTCAAATGTATTTATGATCTACCGATGTATTGTGTCCAATTTGCTTCTCCCTCAGATGAAACGACCACAAAAATGTGCTCAAAAATGTGCCTCAGAAGTGCCCAGAATCGTAATTCCATATATCTCAAAATTCGTGTGCGATATCGAAAATGCGACTTCATATTCTTGTTTAGGAGGTCAAATTGCGTGGGAGATGGGTTTTAGAGCAAACGAATCGCAATTTCAAATTCCCAAAATCGATTTCCAAAGAGCTTTTCACGCCCCTGGGCAACGGGCCAAGGACGCGCCACAGTGTAAATTTTTCCTAGCTTTCTATCTCAGTCCAAGGCTTTGGGTCTTTGGCCTGAGTATTCCCAAACTTGAAAATACCTATACTTAGCCATATTTCACCCTCATATCATTCAAAACAATCCCCAATACTCATTCAACCACTTAGCCAAATATTTTACTATTAAATTCAAGTCTCAAAACTCATCCGGATCTTAAGATTCTCATTCAAGCTTCAAGTCTCCATCTCCAATCTTCATCAAGCTATTCTCCAAATCTAAGGTATATCGGTTTCTTTCATGAGTTCCTTTTACCCATGATACCCAAGCTTCCTTTTACCTTAAATTTCATGAGTTAAAGTTGATTCTCTCATGGGTCTTATGTATTATGAATTTCACGGCACACTAAGTCAGGGTGTCATGAAATTATGATTGTTTTAGCATGTTTTAAGCTACGAATCTAAGATCTATTGTGAGATTTGATGAAGGATTTTGGTATATATTGCTTGAGCGTGTTACGAAGTATCTATTGTTTTACAATAAATTTTCTTCCATGATTTCACTCTTGAATTACATGGTTTTACACTAGTACTACACACCCACCAAGTGTTTGATAAAAAGTCCAGTTATGATTTCTTGAGGAATTTAAGGTCCAGTGCATGTCTTATAAGATAAATGACTTTATGGTGATAAAAGGAATCTATGTATATGATGATGAAAGCAATATATGTATATGATATTATCTCTATAGTGTTGGGGATGACCAAGCCTCATTCGGGAGGTTGTAGGCCCAGGTAACCTTGTTGAGGGGTTTGTACCTCGATCAGCTCGCTCAAGAGGTGGCAGGCTCGTGCAACCTTATCGGGGGGTTTGTACCTTGATAACCTTGTTGGTTGGTTGTACCTCATTAACTTTGTTGGGGGGTTTGTACCTCATCAACCTCATGAAGAACCTCATGCGCCTCTCCAAGGAGATGGTAGACCTTGGATTGCACTTAATAATGGTCACTCCTTGCACTCGTATTATTTTCTATACAAGCATGATTTTACTTCAATCATCATTCATACATATCATATTGCTATATGCTTATTCTTTGCTTATGTTATGCATTTTGATTTATACTTATCACTTGTTGCATTACATCCTGTATACTTAGTACATTCAACGTACTAACACATACTCTCTGCCTATATGATGTCACCATGTAGGAAACGGAGCCCCGCTTGAGCATCTCCATCCACGTGGCTAGTACGATATCACTCAAGCTTATTGGTGAGTCCTCCATTCCGGGGATGTTGCTTATGATCTCTTGCTATGTTCTAAAACTACTAAGTCTTCTCCTCCGGGGACGTTGTTTATGATCTCTTGTATGTTCTAAAACTACCTTTCGTTAATGTAAATGTTGACTATGAGGGTGAGCCCGGTTGCTTGTCTTGGCCCCGCCTCTTATCTATGTATTAGAAGAGTTGTTGGACATGTCATGTGTAATGTTATGAGCTTGACTATCTCTTGACTCTTGTTGTTATGATATGAATGATGTCTGTTAGCCCCAATTACCTCTATTTCTACTCTTATGTTGCTATTTTGTTGCTTCCACGACCAATGATGCGCTAAGAGGCTTGCTTAGGGTCCCTTCAGGTTCCTCTTGCATTGTGTCATGTCTAGGCCCTATGCTTGGGTCGTGACAAACTTGGTATCAGAGCACTAGGTTGTTTGATCCTAGGAGTCTAACACACTGCATTGATTAGTGTCTTGTTCATGATTGTGTTGTGCACCACAACTATAAGCAAGAGGCTATGAGGCGTTTAGGAAATGTTTTCCTTCTTCTTACTCTATGTCGTGCTATAGACGTTGAGGTAAGGTTTTTCCCCTAACAATTGTCCTTTGCTATGCTAGATCATGCCTAACACGAGAAGGAGAAGAGCCCGCACACCCGAAGGACAACCGGCTAATGGAGAGCTTTGGGATGCTCTCACTTTGCTTGCACAAGTTGTGGCTAACCAACCCAACCAAGGGGCCCAAGCCCCTTATGCTCCTACACTGGCTTCTCGAGTGAGAGACTTCATAAGGATGAATTCCCTGGAATTGTATGGGTCTAAGGTAGATGAGGACCCTCAAGAGTTCATTGATGAGGTCTACAAGATTTTGGCTATCATGGGTGTGAGGTTGGAAGATAAGGCGGATTTAGCGGCCTATCAACTAAAAGGGGTAGCACAAATATGGTACAATCAATGAAGGAAGAGAAGGGAGTCAACTATGTGATACTTTGGGAGGAGTTCAAGGTGGCTTTCCTTAATCGGTTCTTCCCTCTTGAACCAAGGGAAGCTAAGTTGGTGGAATTTATGAACTTGAAACAAGGATCTATGAGTGTGAAGGAGTATGCCCTCAAGTTCAACCAACTATCAAAATATGTTCCACACTTGGTGGCCGACTCAAGGTCTAGGATGAACAAATTTGTGATGGGTGTTTCCGACTTGGTGAGTGAGGAGTGCCGGTCCGCCATGTTGATTAATGACATGGATTTGTCCCGTTTGATGACCTATGCCGAGCAAATGAAGGAGAAAAAGTTGATAAAGAGGAGGAGTCCTGAGGCTAAGAGGGCCCATTTTGATGGTAAGTTCCAAAAGGGTGGCTGGTTCCATCAAGGCCAAGGGTCTTCTCATGAATCTAATAAGAGAGTTCCAATGATTTCCCAAGGGACCGAGGTGTTGGGGGTGTGGTTCCTAATGGTGGGTGTCCAAAATGTGGTAGGGGTCATAGTGGCCCATGCTTGAGGGATACTAATACTTGTTATGGTTGTGGGGAAGTTGGGCATAAGGTGATGGATTGCCCACGAAATCGGGACAAGGGAAAGGAGGTTCGTCCACAAGGTGCTAATTTTGTTCCTTTGGGGAGAGGTGGTCAACAAGGTGGTGCCCCAAGGAACAATCGGTTCTATGCACTCCAAGGGAGGCAAGGGGTTGAGGAAATTCCCGATGTCATCACCAGTATGTTGAAATCTTTGATTTTGATGTGTATGCATTGATTGATCCGGGTGCCACTCTTTCTTTTATTACCCCTTTGTTGCCAAAATGTTCCATGTTGAGCCCGAATTGTTGCATGAGTCATATGAGGTATCTACTCCTATTGGTGCATATATTGTTGCTAGAAAAGTCTATAGAAATTATCTCATTTGCATCTTGCATAAGATATTGCCTTGTGATCTTGTTGAGTTGGACATGGTTAATTTTGATGTCATTCTTGGGATGGATTGGTTGCATGCATACTATGCCTTTATTGATTGTAGAACCCGAAGGGCCAAATTCCAATTCCCAAATGAACCTGTCCTTGAGTGGGGAAGTCATGATGTGGTGGTCAAGGGTAGGTCCATCTCTTGCATTAAAGCCCGTAAGTTGATCTCTAAGGGGTGTCTTTATCATCTTGTGAGGGTTAGGGATATGGAGTCCAAAGTCCTTCCCATAGAGTCGGTCCGGTTGTAAATGAGTTTCTTGATGTCTTTCCAAATGACCTTCCCGGTGTTCCTCCGAAAAGGGAAATAGATTTTGGTATAGACCTCCTCCCAATACTCTACCCATTTCTATTCCCCCTTACCGTGTGGCCCCGAAAGAGTTAAAGGAGTTGAAGGAACAATTAAGGGACTTGTTGGAGAAGGGATTCATTAGGCCTAGCCAATCACTTCATGGTGCACCGGTGTTGTTTGTGAAAAATAAGGATGGGTCCCTTAGAATTTGTATTGACTACCGACAACTTAATAGGGTCACCATCAAGAATAGGTATCCTCTTCCAAGAATTAATGACTTGTTTGACCAATTGCAAGGGGCTAGCTACTTCTCTAAGTTTGATCTTCGGTCCGGGTATCATCAAATGAAGGTAAGGGAGTGTGACATTCCCAAGATGGCCTTCTGGACTAGGTATGGGCATTATGAATTTGTAGTGATGTCCTTTGGGTTGACCAATGCATCGACTATCTTCATGGCTCAAATTAATAGGGTCTTTAAACCCTACCTTGAATCGATTGTTATGGTATTCATTGATGATAGTTTGATCTATTCTCGTGATGAGGAGGAGCACAGGGCTCATTTGAGGATTGTGTTGCAAATATTGAGGGAAGAGAAGTTATATGCTAAGTATGAGAAGTGTGAATTTTGGTTGAGGGAGTTTGCCTTCCTAGGTCATGCGGTGTCGGGAAATAGTATTAAGGTGGATCCTAAGAAGACCGATGTTTCTAGTTGCCTAGACCATTGACCCCATCAGACATTAAGAGCTTCTTGGGCTTAGCGGGTTGCTATCAGAGGTTCTTGAATGGGTTCTCTTCTATTTCTTCTCCCATGACAAAATTGACTCAAAAGAAGGCTAGGTTTGTGTAGACCGATGAGTGTGATAAGAGCTTCCAAACATTGAAAGATAAGCTTGTGTCTGCTCCTATATTGTCACGATCGGATGGGCTAGAGGGGTTTGTTGTGTATTATGATGCTTCTAGAATTGGTTTGGGATGTGTTCTATTGCAAAATGGTAACATGATAGCCTATGCTTCTAGACAACTCAAAGTGCATGAAAAGAACTATCTTGCTCATGATCTTGAATTGGCCACCATGATGTTTTCCTTGTAAGTTTGGCGTCATTATTTGTATGGGGTGCATGTGGATGTGTTCACCAATCATAAGAGTGTCCAATATGTCTTCACTCAAAAAGATCTCAACTTGAGACAAAGAAGGTGGTTAGAACTTCTTAAGGATTATGATATGAGTGTGCATTATCATCCCGGAAAGGCTATTGTGGTGGCGGATGCTTTGAGTAGGGTGTTTATGGGTAGCCTAGCTAATGCTGATGGTGGTGATAAAGAGGTGGCTAGGGAGGTGCATCGGTTGGCTAGATTAGGGGTTAGGTTGGAAGAGGTTGGTAATGGTGGTGTTATTGTTATTGATGGTTCTAAGTCTTCCTTGATTGATGAGGTGATAACAAAGCAAAATCTTGTTCCCTCCTTAGTAGAGTTGAAGGCCTTGGTGAAAGAAGGCAAGGTGGAGGTTTTCACCCAAGGGGGAAATAGTGCCCTTAGGTACCAAGGTAGGTTGTGTGTGCCTTATATTGATGGTTTGAGGGAGTAAATCTTTGATGAGGCCCATAATTCTTCTTATTCTTTCCACCAAAATGTATAGAGATTTGAGGGATGTGTATTGGTGGGGAGGCATGAAGAGGGACATTGCCAAATTTGTTTCTGGTTGTCATTGTTGTCAACAAGTTAAAGCCAGACATCAAAGGTCGGGTGGCCTAACCCAAAACATAGAGATTCCTACTTGGAAGTGGGAGGTGATTAATATGGATATTCTAGTTGGGTTGCCCAAGGATAGAAAGGGCTTTGATTCTATTTGGGTTGTGGTTGATAGGATGACAAAATTGGCTCACTTTCTACTGGTTAAGACCACACATGGGGCTAAAGATTATGCTAGGTTATACATTCATGACTTGGTGAGGTTCCATGGGGTTCCTTTATCCATCATATCGGATCATGGTGCACAATTCATTTCACACTTTTGGAGGTCTTTCCAAGGAGATCTTGGAACCAAAGTAAAGCTTAGTACGACCTTTCACCCTCAAACGGATTGCCAAGCCGAAAGGACTATCCAAACACTTGAAGACATGATTAAGGCTTGTGTATTGGAGCTTAATGTAGTTAGGATGATCATCTTCCATTGATTGAGTTTGCATACAACAATAGCTATCATTCTAGCATCAGTATGACTCCTTTTGAAGCTCTCTATGGTAGACTTTGTAGATCACCGGTTGAGTGGTTTGAAGTTGGAGAGGTGGCTATGTTGGGATCAGATCTGGTTATGGAGGCTCTTGAGAAGGTTAGGATGATTAGAGAAAGGTTGAAAACAGCCAAAGCCACCAAAAGTCCTATGCCAATGTGAGGAGAAGGGATCTTGAATTCAAGGTTGGTGGTTGGGTTTATTTGAAGGTGTCACCCATGAAGGGTGTGGTACGTTTTGGTAAGAAGGGCAAGTTGATCCTTTGATATGTGGGTTCTTATAGGGTCATGAGAAGAATTGGTAAGGTGGCCTGCGAGTTGGATTTGACTAGAGAAATGGAATTGGTTCATCCGGTCTTTCATATGTCTATGCTGAGGAAGTGTGTGGGTGATTCTAATATTATTGTGCCTCTTGATGTAGTGGGGGTAGTTGAAGACAACTTGACATATGAAGAGGTTCCAGTGAAGATCTTGGATAGGCAAGTGAAGAGGTTGAGGAACAAGGAAGTTGCTTCCGTTAAGGTCCTTTGGAGGAACCAACAAGTCGAAAGTGCTACTTCGGAGGCTGAAGCGGATATGCAAAAGCGATACCCTTATCTTTTCCACTCCACCTAACAGGTATTGATCTAAGTCCCCTATGTGATTTCAAGTCTTAAGTCCATGCCTCATGTCATTGCATACATTCATGTTTAAATTGACAAGTTCATGATGATTTTACACTTATGATGAGATTTTTGAAATGAAGTTTAAGTGCATTGTTGCATCCTTATGTGGGCTAAAATTGTCATGTTTGCATCTCTCATATACGTATCTTTGACATTCAGGGACGAATGTTCCCAAGTGGAAGATACTGAAACGACCCTAAAAAGTGCCCGAAAATATGCCTCGAAAGTGCCCGAAATCGTAGTTTCCATATATCTCAAAATCTATGCGCGATATCAAAGATCCGACTTCATATTCTTGTTCATGAGATCAAATTGAGTGGGAAATGGGTCTAACCCTGATTTTAGAGCAAAGGAATCGCAATTTCAAGTTCATGAAAATTGATTTCCAAAGAGCTTTTAGCGCCACTGCGAGACACGCCAAGGGCGTGCCACAGTGTAAATTTTGCCTAGTTTTTCTATCTCGGTACAAGGCTTTGGGTCTTGGGCCTAAGTATTCCTAAACATGAAAGTACCTATATGTAGCCATATTTCACCCTTATATCATTAAAATATTCTCCAATACTCATTCAAACAATTAGCCAAATATTTTGATCCTAAATTCAAGTCTCAAAACTCATCCAGATCTTAAGGTTCTAATTCAAGCTTCAAGTCTCCATCTACGATCTTCATTAAGCTATTCTCCAAAGCTAAGCTATGTCGGTTTCTTTCATGGGTTCCTTTCACCCATGTAGTGGAGCACCCTCTTGTTAGCCTTCTTGAGCCCTTTGACCACCATGACCACCTTTACCCCTTTTTCGAGCATAAGGGCAATCGACTAGCTTGTGACCCTCTTCACCGCGACCATAGCAAGCATTGGTCTTCCTCAAGAATGGGCCACCATAGTTCCTCCCACACCTTTGACACTTATGGTTAGTTCTTCCATAATTGTTGTCTTGCCATTTTGAGTTAGGCACCCCATCAATAGCCAACCTCTTGTTTGGAGCATCGAAGGACTCTTGATTTTGGAAGTTACCATCAAATTGAGCCCCTATTGAACCCCTCACTTCTCCTCTTTCTAAGCTTCTCCCCTTCAAGTTGTTTGGCATAAGTCATGAGGTGGGACAAGTCCATATCACCTTTCAACATGTCAGCACGACACTCCTCATTAACCAAGTCGGATACACCCATCACAAATTTGTTTATCCAAGACCTCGGCTCGGCCACCAATTGCGGAGCATACTTGGAGTTGATTGAACTTGAGGGCATACTCCCTCACACTCATAGATCCTTGCTTTAGATTCATAAATTCTATCATTTTGGCCTCCCTTAGCTCAAGACGGAAGAACCCATTAAGAAATGCCACCTTGAACTCTTCCCAAAGGATGACATTGTTATTCCCCTTCTCCACATTCCATTGGGTGAACCAAACTTGAGCCACGCCCTTGAGTTGGTAGGCCACCAATTCCGTTTTCTCCTCCAATCTAACCGCTATAATAGAAAACACTTTACACACTTTGTCAATAAATTATTGAGGATCTTCATCCACTTTAAACCCATGGAACTCCAGTGGGTTCATTCTAGTAAAATCCCTCACCCTTGATTGCCAGAGTAGGAGCATGAGGGGCTTGGAACCCTTGGTGAATTTGGTTGGTCATTGCATGTTCCAACATAGAGATAGCATTCTAGAACTCAACTTGGGTAGCCCCTTTATTTTGAGTAGCTTGAGGAGCGGGGTAAGCTGGGTGTACCGCGGGTGTACGGGGCCCTCCTTGGGCTCCCTTTTTGAAGCAACATGATCTAGAAAAGCAAAGAACATTCATTAGGAGGAAAACCTTACCCTACGACTAAGGCACGATATAGACCATCAAGAAGAGAAAGATTTCCTAAAATGCCTCATAGCCTCCTTTTCATGGTTGTGGCGCGCTTCACAACCATGAACAAGACTTTAATAGATGCGGTGTGTTGGATTCTGAGGACTATTAACAACCTAATGCTATCATACCAAGTGTCACGACCCAAGCCTAGGGCCTAGACGTGACACGGCGAATGGGAATCCGAAGGAACCCCAAACAAGCCTCTTAGCATATCAATTACACATCCTTGGTCACGGAAGCATAAAACAAGTACAGACAAAAATAAGGGAAAATGGGACTAAAGGAAGTCTTTAATAGCATAAAACATAGAAGAGTCAAGATCATAGATTAATAACATCATTTGTCCAACAACACCTCTAGCATAGATTGGGTGGGGGCCAAGACACTTTCTGGACTCACCCTCATTGTATCAAAGTTCAACATAAAGAAATAACATAAGCAAGAATAGCATAACTAGTGTCTCCGAACTTGAGGACTCACCAAAACTTATCTTCAAGATGTCCAATCCAGCCACGCGGAGGAAAATCTTAAGGAGCTCCGGTTCCTACATGGTAACATCATGTAGGCGTAGAGTATGCATTTTAGTACATTTGAATGTACTAAGTATGTAGGATACAATGCAACAAGACATAGGCAACATAGTCAAAATGCATAAGTATAAACAATGGATAAGTATATTAACAGTATGGCATGCATGAGCACTGCTTGAAGTAAAACATGCTCGTAAATCATATAGCTTACAAATATAGTTACATGCGTAGGAAAAGACCATACCACATAGTCCAAGCATACCATTACTTTAACTCCAAGGCATACCACCCCTTTGGAAGGTGATTGAGGTACATACCCCTCAACGTGGTAACACTAGCATACTACCCCTCGACAAGGTGATTGAGACTTGGCACCCTCTCAACAAGGTGATTGAGGCTTGACACCCACTCAACAAGGTGATCGAGGCATGATACTCCCTCGACAAAGCCATTGAGGCATGGCACCCTCTCAATAAAGTGATTGAGACATGACATCCTCTCAACAAGGTGATTGAGGCATGGCACCACCTCAACAAGGTGAGACAAACTTGCAACACCATTGATATTTTTCATGAAATAAATACATACATGCAATCCTTTCATCATCATAAAGTCGCTTAACTCATAAGCCATGCAATAAACCATCAATAACTCAAGAATCCTTAACCGGACATTTTATCAAAACTTGGCAGGTGTGTAATGCTAGTTCAAAATCATGCAATTCAAGAATGAAATCATGTGAGAAAACTCAATGTAAATCAACTCACCAACACTTGGTAACAACCTCATGCAAGATATATCAAGATCCCTCATCAAACCACCCAATAGATCATAGTTTCATATCTCAACACATGCTTAAACAGTCAACATTTTATGAAAAACCCACATAGTTTAAAGTCATAATCCGTAAATAATAGTACCCATAAGTTATCCAACTTGAAAACATGCAATTTATATAAAAAAGGAAGGTTGGGTACCATAGTGAAAGGACCCAATGGTTGAAACCCACATACCTCAAATTTGGGGATTTCCTTGATGAAGATTTGAATGAGACCTTGAAGCTTGAATGAATTTCTTGAGATCCGAAAATGAGTTTGAGCCACTTGAGTTAGGATGAAATATTTGGCTAAGTGTTAGAGTGGGTTTTAGGGGAAGTCTTGAATGATATGATGTTGAACAAATGACTAAGTATATATGTTTTTACGCATAGGAAGGCTTAGGTCCAAGGACACAAGGCCTTGGACCGAACTGGAAAAAATGGCAAAAAATATACACAAGTTTGCGCGCTGGCCGCATCGCGCTAGGGGTGGGAATCCTTACTATTTCGTGAAATTTTTGGTAAACAAAATTTTTCTATGGTTGCTTTAAAATCAAAGTTATACCCATTTCCCACTCAATTTCACCCCCTATCATGAATATGAAGTCGAATTTTCGCTATCTCGCACTGGGGAGTTTCACTAGATGTGACACGACGAATGGTAAGTCTGAATGCAACCCAAACAAGCCTCAAAGCATATCGTTTGCACATCCTTGATTTTGCAGAAATAATAAAAGATAAATAAGAACATAGCAAATAATTTCTAACGGAAGTGAGGCTTTGGACTCATGCTATGGGGATGTTATAGGGAAGAAGATAAACATGAATCTCATAGAAAATGAGTCTAAGGGGTGGGTAAGTATGACTCATGCTATGGGAGCATTTAGTGACTTGGGACTTTCATCACTTTCCATCACTGTCAATAGCGCCAAATAGTATCACCTAAGGGATAGGGCCTAATGGATAAGTTTCCATGGAATCTCAACATTAAATTAAAGGTACATAGCGTAGTATCCAATAACACATCTAAGCATGAATACAATGGGGGTCAAGACATGTTCAAGGGTCACCCTCAAACTAGAAAGGAAATTGGAATAAAGCCTCAACATAAGTAATATAGAACAGGATATTATTCCCGAACTAGAGGACTCACCACAAGCACAATCTTCATAAGTAAGCATATTTGGACATAATAAGAAAGGGCCATCATAAATCATCATACGAGAATATCTTGGGGACATAAGGGGAACATGAGCATATTTAAGAAAATTATAGATCAAGAGTGACATATAACATAAAGCTTTGGGGAGTTCATAGAGGATAGTGAGAGAGACCATAACCGACATAAACCATATGAGTTAATCCATGGAGTCTTGATATTTCCCCTACACCAGAAGAAAGGGGGAAGTCACTTGCCAAGGTGAACCACGTAGTGCCTAAGTGGATCCACTAAGCCTCATGTGAACTAGGTACTCGCCTCTAGTTCTTGGAATCGGGTACTCTCCTCATGTCCGGACTCAGGTACTCTTTTCAAGCACTTATATTTAGGGTATTCACCTCTTAGGTATTAGGTAATCATCTCTAACCCCTTTACCTATGATTGCACGTAGTTTTAGGACTTGGGTAATCACCTCTAGTCCACTCGGTGCTAGGTAGTCTCTCACAAGAGGAGAAGATTATAAGTCATAGAATCATATCAGAAAATCATTTCAATTCTTATAGGAGGATAATTTATCCAATCCCCAACCCATTAATATCATAGAGTCAAAGTCAGAAGATAGCTCATTAATCATTCCTTAGATGGGAGATCCTCCACCGTAATACATTCATTTATTAAACAGATGGGGGATCCTCTACCATCAACATTCATTCTCTAAATAGATGGGAGATCCTCTACCATCAACATTCATTCACTAAATAGATGGGAGATCCTCTACCATCAACAATCATTCATTAAATAGATGGGAGATCCTCTACCATTAACATTTATTTATTAAATAGATGGGAGATCCTCTCCCATCAACATTCATTCATAGGAAACTTTTCATAAGTCAATAATAAACATAAAATGTCTCATAAGCCTTCATTCCTCAATATTTAGACATCGTACTTCAAATCATATAATGAATATCATCAAGTTAAATCATTCTTACAGAACCTATCACAATCATATATATCAACTTTCAAACATGGACGTGGAAACATGAAATTCATCTCATACAATCCTCAACTTCATAGTATCTCATGGTATTACAACATTTATAGCTTTGAATATCATAAACTAGCTCATCATACCATCGCATCATAATATCAAATAAAAGGCTTCATATCATTCATAACATTTATGAAATTCTCATGGACTCATAATATGCTTAATCTCCCTTCAACATTAACAATATTCATAAATCACGTGTCTTACCATAAAGCCTTTATCACATAATAGATTTGCCACGTAATTCAGTCAAAACATGGTGGGTATATGTATTAAGCTTAAAATCATAGAATTCAAGAGTAAGGAACATGAAAGGGGTTAATTAAAGTCATTTAAGATGTCATTCAAACAACCCACCAACATACTTGCAAAACCCCAATTTGGGTGTCATAAAACCATTTGAAAATTCATAATATTTTCAAGTTTTTCAAGACGCCATAGCTTAAAAAGATTTAATGTAATAAGGATATCATAATCTCAACCATTAGTATGAGCCTATGCATCAATAAATCAAGAATCAATAAATTTCCAACATTTTTTCATGTAATGGAGTGATAATAGAAAATAAACATAAAGAATTAGTCATTAGAATCAAGAAATTTGATAAAAATAGTTTGGGGCTCCTTGAGTGAAAGGACCCATGGATAAAGACCCACATACCTTAATCTTGGAGGTTTTTTTGAAGAAGTACTTGAGGAAAACTTGAGGGTTAAATTGGGTTCTTGAAATCCAAAACAAGTTATTGAGATTCTTGAATTTTAATGGGATAGTTGATGATGTTCTGGAGAGGAATTTGTGAGATTTTTGAGAGCTTTTGGTGCGCAAAGTGGCAAAGGAATGAGGGTTTTCCGTCTGTATAGGCAATTGTGTTATTACTCAATTTTCCCCAAGTGAAAAGAAAATTTTTGAACTAGGTCGCGACAGGTCTACGTCGCAGCCTGGGCGCATACAACTACTGTTTTGCGAAATTTCACCGAAAAAATTATTTTTTTGATACGAGCGACCTATACCTTGTAGGTAACCATTTCTCCATACATTTTGACCTCTGATAAAGAATATGCAGTCAGATTTGCTAAATTCTGCACGAATTGTAAGATATTCAAAAAGAAATGCATCATAGGGTCTTTCTGAGCTACGTTGAGGGGTGTTTCACTACTGCTGAAGATGGACCAAAAGATGAACTTACAGTAGGGGTCGCCAACAATTCTGGAGCAACTGGATTGGTTTGTTAATCTCATGATCCACTAGAGGCACAAATTTGACACTTGGTTCATTTGACTCTTTGTACAAGATATCTCACCCTAACTTTGAAATTATTTTGTCTTTTAAAGATGAAAATATATCACAAAATAAAATTTTATTTTCATAAAAAAATAACATCTCGTGAAATAGGATCATAATATTGATGGCCTTGATGGGTATTAGAATAACCCAAGTAAACACAAGGGGTGGACTTGGGTTCTAGTTTGTATTTGGTGTATTGTTTAAGCCAAGGATGACATAGGCAACCAAAAGTACGAATGGATTGATAATTTGGAATTCTCCAAATAATCATTGGTACGGAGAATCATAATGAGTGTGCGAGTAGGCAAGCTATTGATCAAGAATGTGGTTTGTTGACAAGCAAAGGAACAAAATACTAGAGGCATGGAGGTTTGTGTAAAATGATTTTTGTTGTTTCAATGATCTGTCGATATCTACATCAACCATAGCTACTTTTTGTGGTGTGTATGGTGGTGATAAAAGGTTTTCAATGCCATTGGTATGAAGAAATGACTTGAGACCTTCAAACTCACCACCACCATCAATGTAGACGGAGAGTATTTTTGTATGAAAATAATTTTCAACAAGGGGTTTAAATTTAGAAAAAATTGTTTGGACCTCACTTTTATTTTTTGACATGTACAGCCAAATGTATTTTGTAAATTGATCAACAAAAACTACATAAAATAATTTTTGTCAATTGACAAAATAGGTGATGGGCCCATACATCACCGAAAATAATTTGTAAAGGTGTTTTGCTCACCAGAGTATTCTCAAAAAAAAGTTGTCGATGGCTTTTATTTGAAGAGCAGGAATTACAAAGATCAACCATTTCAAAATTTGAAACTGGAATTTAAAACTTTTCTAAGAGTGTTTTAAGCACTCTTTTATTTGGGTGTCCTAATTTTCTATGCTAGGATTGTTGAGATTCAGCCATATAGGATTGGTAGCTCAGATTGCACGGGGGTCCTCCTCCAGGCTCATAAAGTCCTTCTTTATTTTTTCTTCGTGCCAATGGTACCCTTGTACTTAGATCCTTTACAAGAAAATCAAAAGGAAAAAATTCTATGAACGTTAGATTATCTTTGCAAAATTGAGACACAAATACAAGATTACGTTTGATCTCTGATGCACACAAAGTGTTTGAAAGATGAAACTTTTTATTTGAAGCATTTATCTGAACATGACCAGTGTGAGTTATAGAAATTTTATTACCATTTCCCATGGAAGTATCATCAGTACCAGTGTAGTCATCCAAACATTAAAGATTTTGAGAATCAGCAGTTATGTAATGTGATGCTCCTGAATCGACAACCCAAGTCATAGAAGAAAAGTTTGTTATGGTTTCCAAGTGATTGTGGGAGCATGAATGACACACATTGGCAGTATGGTCGGTGCGATTACATAGTTGACAAGCTGGACGACTTTGTTGGGAAGCTGTTAGATGCCAATTTGTTGATGGGTTGGTGCATTCATTGCCGCCGATTTGGTGATGAGGAGGTTGGTGCATTTTGCTGCTTGGGATGTTGTGATCGCCAGAGTTGTCATCTTTTATTGTTGTGGTGTGTAGAATTATTTGGCGATAGTTTTTGTGCCATTGCAGCTGTAATTGAGGCCTGATTAGGCTCTTTATGCTTGAGGAGAAGCTCTCTGTTAAGAAACTTATTGCATATCTTCTCATACGAGATAGGTGTATCTCGTGCTTTGATAATCGGTGAAATCCAATCATGCTCGGGTCCTAAAACACTGAGTATTTTGACAGCAAGTTCATCATCTGGAATTGGAGTTCCAACCGTTACAAGTTCATTGACAACATTCCTGATCTCACGAAGGTACTCTGTCATACTGCGAGAGTATTTTGTGATTGTAGCCAGAGAGTTTTGCAGACTAAAAACCCTCGTGTGTGATTTATTAGCATACTGGTTATGCAGTGTGTCCACGCTTGCTTCGAGGTGGAAGTTTTGGCGATAGCAAAGGTAATTTTAGAATCAATAGATGTCATTAAGGCATTACGAATCAACTGGTCTTGGCGAAGCCAATTTTTGTACTTGGGATTATGTACCTCTTGGTTGTTGAGGATTATCATTTTTAATAGTGTTGTCAAGGTTCCATCAAAATAGCATTAGAGATCATGACCGAAAATGAGAGATTCGACCTACACTTTCTAAATGACAATATTCATTGGACCAGTAAGTTTTAGGGGAAGTTGGGAACTGGGGTTGAACTGCACCAGATGGCTGGTGTTATCAGCGGGAACAATAGAATCACTTGGAATCACCATGGATGCCATAGAACTTATAGAAGAATTGAAAAGAGATGAGATGATTCGTTGGAGTTTAAAGACGCTGATACCATAAAGGCTCTAGAAATGGAGAAGAAAAAGGATTTTAGACTTGTATTTTATTGATACTGTGCAGAGCACTATATATAATCAATACACCAACATTAACCCCTAAATTATAGGACTATAGAGCTGTAAAATATTTACCTAATATACAGTTGTAACTGAGAACTACTATACATCTAAAAATGGACAAATAAAGGAAAGACGATCTGCACAATATACTGCAGAATCAATCATGCCCCAATATTCGCCATATACTAATTCCATCATCATATACATATTTGTGTACTACAAGCAGAAGAAAATGGATCTATTTCTATTTCTTTGGATAATTAATTAAGAAGGTGATAAAGATAATGTGTTAGATGTGCCATATATTAGGAAAAAAGTTTAAATATGTCATCAAACTTTAACAAAAGGTTTATTTATGTCATCTTTTGAAAGAAGGGTCATCCATACCATTGTTTTTTAATAGTGATTTTACAAAACCATCTTTTACACATGACTTGTTTTAATTTGACCACATCATAATTTTTTTGTTCAAAAAGTCAAATTCTAAATAGAATTAAGAAAAAAAATCCACCCAAATAAAGTTGGAAAATCAATGCGTAAAAATATAAATTGCCATGGATATCAGAAACAAACACAACTTTTCAGGAACCACACATATCACATGAGCCAATTGTTGCATTTACCATTATTTAGCCACCAAAAGAAGGTTAGAATGAGAAAACCTACCACTTTAACAAGACTCAGGAAACCAACATTGAGACGTCAACCAAGACAAGATATGAAATACAAACCAACAGAAAAGCAAATGAACTCACTAGCAAATAGCATTTGACTCACCAGGTAAGTCATTTCCAATATTTTTCAGTCATCCTGAACTTTCTTACTCCAGGCCTTAAGTGGTTGTAAAAAAAAGTAACAACGCAGGTTAGTACAGTCACATATTCATGCTTTAACAAACTATTAAAATAACAAAAATGACTTGCAAAGCATAAAAAACACCCTTACAAGTTACCTGTAGTCCCTGGAAGCCCAAGTTACTGTAATGATGATCTGAGAAGTCCTCAACCATATCAAATTGCTTAAAATTTTGATATTTTCCCATGAATTCATCTTCAGTTGTCTCTTCCTTTCCACGAGAATTTGACCCTGTAGACACTAGAGAACTGATTATTTTGGCGGATTTTTTTTACCTTAATTCTATTTAGAATTTGGCATTTTTTAAAAGAAAAAATATGATGTGAACTACTGTTAAAAAATAATGGCATGAATGAACTTTTTCTTTAAAAGCAATGACATATATGGGCCAAACTTTTAACGAATGACATAAATGAACCTTTTGTCGAAGTTTGATGGTATATTTGAGTCTTTTTCCTTTTTAAAAAATATTTATCTACTTATGTACCAATTATAACTGAAATAGAAATTTATTTAAAGAAAAATCTTACAACAAGCAGAAAATACTTTTCTAAAAATATATGTATATCTTTAATACTAGTTTAGTGTATGTACTTTGCACGTATGTGTCGTATCAATTTAATAATATATAAATAGTATTTGCTATTGAATAAATACAATATTCATATAAATAAATATATTAGTTTGATGTAGTAGTTTAATCTATTGTGGATCGACAAGGACGAGAAAATCAATTCTATTACTTATAATATAGATATGCTAATAGTCTATGAATACATAAAGTAATACTTTGGAATTGATTAGTTATGAATTAAATAATTAACTGATTAAAATTTAATGTGAAAAAAGACTCTTAAATATAAAAGGAGTAGTTTAATATTTCATAGTCTAGACAACTATTTATATAAAATAGTCCTAAATGAAAAGTGATTCTAAATATAAAGAAATTCTAATCCAAAAATGAATCTTGAAACTAAATAAATAAAAGATAAAATGATAAATTAAGAAAAATAGTGAAAAAATAATTTTATCTAAAGGAGAGTATTTTAATTAATGGTGAAAAGTTCAAACAACATTTGTAAGAATCTTCACGTTTTTAATATAATACAGATAAGTACAAGAAAGTGAAAAAAAATTGAGAACGGAGGGAGAGGTGGAGTCGAATAATTTTTCAAGAACAATATCTAAGAAAATTTTTGGTGGTATGTGGAAGGGTGGGTAGGGGTATGGTGGTAAGAGATTGTGAATTGGGGTAAGAAGAATATTTTAAATTTTATTTTTATAAAAATATTTTTATTTTATTTTGAATGGTGATGCTTTAATCTTTACCGTTTAGTTAGTACCGGTAATTTATTTAATTTTGTCATGATGGAATATTTTGTCTATGGATAGGCATAAATATTGAAAAATCAAATCGAACCAAACTAATCCGGTTCTTCGGTTTCGGTTCTTTGATTTTAATTTTCAAAAGTTCGGTTCTTCGGTTCGGTGTTTGGTGTATGGGTCTTGAAACTTCAA
>JAPFFP010042371.1:0-14182 GCA_026153255.1 Solanum medicagineum | reverse complement strand
ACACTATAGATACATATCATGAAATCATCACATAAATACCATCCTTTCATCATCATAAAGTCACTTAACTCATATGCCAAGTATTAGACCTTCAACAACTCAAGATACATTAATCGGGCATTTTATCAAACACTTAGTGGTGTGCAATGCTAGTATAAAACCATGTAATTCAAGAGTGAAATCATGCAAGTAAACTTGAAGTAAATCAATCCACCAATAATAGGTAATAACATCATGCAATATACATCAAAACCCTTCATCAAATCTCAAGATAGATCCAAGATTCATAGCACAAAACATGCTCAAACAGTCACACTCTTATGAAATCCAAACATAGTTCATACTCAAATTCATAATAAGTAAGACCTATGAGTAAATCAACTTAGAAACATGAAATTTATGTAAAAAAGGAGTTTGGGCACCATGGTTAAAGGACCTAATAGTTGAAACCCACATACCTTAGCTTTGGAGAATTCCTTAATTAAGATTGAAATGGAGACTTGAATCTTGAGTGAAATCCTTAAGATCTGGGATGAGTTTTGACACTTGAATCTTAAGTGAAATATTTTTCTAAGTGTTTGAGCGAGTATTGGGGAATATCTTGTATGATGTGAAGGTGAAATATGGATAAGTATAGGTGTTTTTACACATGGAAAGGCTTAGGCCCAAGACCCAAAGGCCTTGGACCGAACTGGAAAAACTGGCAATAGAATAACATAGGTCCGCGTCTGGTCTGCGATGCAGGCCTAATGCAGAGGACATTTTTACACAGGTCCGCGACGACTGCGCCTCGCGGTACCAATGCGGATCGATTCTGGAAATTGAATTTTTGAAAAATTGAAATTTTGATACAATTGCTCTAAAATCAGGGTTAGACCCATTTCCCACTCAATTTTGCCCTCTGATCATGAATATGGAGTCAAATTTTTGATACTATGCACGGATTTTAAGATATATAAAAATTACGATTATGGGCATTTCCAAGGCATATTTTGGCCACTTCCTGGGGTCGTTTCAATATCTCTCCCTCGGGAACATTCGTCCCCGAATGTCAAAGAAACGTATAATAAGAAAGATAATCATGAAGAGATCAGCGCTGACAAGACAATAATGCCATTAAACATCATATCAAAATCTCAACATAAGTGTCAAAATCACTATGAACTCTTCATCATAAACATGAATGCATGCAATGACATATGGGCTGATACATAAGACTTGAAATCACATAGGGGACTTAGAATTAGTATTTTAGGCTTGAGTAGAATGGAAAATATAGGGATATCACTTTTGCATGTCCGCCTCGACTTCCCATGTGGCACTTTCAACTTGTTGGTTTCTCCAAAGAACTTTGACGAAAGCAACATCCTTGTTCCTCAACTCTTCACTTGTCTATCCAAAATTTATACTGGAACCTCCTCACAAGTCAAATTGTCTTCCACAACCCCCACAACATCTAATGGTACAATAGCATTTGGGTCACCCACACACTTCCTCAACATAGGCACTTGAAAAACCGGGTGAACCACGTCATTTTCACTAGGCAACTCCAACTCATAGGCCACCTTACCAATTTTCCTCACCATCCTATAAGGACCCACATATCTTGGACTCAATTTACGCCTTTTACCAAAAATGAACCATACCCTTCATAGGTGAGACCTTCAAATAAACCCAATCACCAACTTTAAATTCAAGCTCCCGTCTCTTCACATTGGCATAGTACTTTTGACGACTTTGGGCTTTTTTTCAACCTTTCCCTAATCAATCTTACCTTTTTCATAGCCTCCATGACTAGATCCAGACCTAACAATGTCATTTCTACCACTTCAAACACCCAACTGATGACCTACAATGCCTTCCATAGAAGGCCTCAAAAGGAGCCATACCAATGCTAGAATGATATCTATTATTATAAGCAAACTCAATCAATGGAAGATGATCATCCCAACTACCCTTAAACTCCAAAACATAAGCTCTAAGCATATCCTCAAGAGTTTGGATAGTTCTTTCGGCTTGGCCATCCGTTTGAGGGTGAAAAGTCGTACTAAGCTTAACCTTGGTACAAGACCTCTTTGGAAGGACCTCCAAAAGTGTGAAGTGAATTGACCACCACGATCCGATATGATGGACAAGGGCAGCCCATGCAATCTAACCAACTCATGAATGTACAATTTAACATAGTCTTCGTCCCCATAAGTAGTCTTAACTAGTGGGAAATGAGCTGACTTTGTCATTCTATCAACCACAACCCAAATAGAATCAGACCCTTTCTAGTCTTAGGCAACCCAACCACACAATGCAAGTTAATTTCCTCCCATTTCAAGTATAAATCTCTATATCTTGGGTTAGGCCACCCGACCTTTGGTGTTCGTCTTTAACTTGTTGACAACTATGACAATCAGCCACAAATTTGGCAATTTCTTTCTTCATAACTCCCCATCAAAACACTTCCCTCAAATCTCTATACATCTTTGTAGAACCGGGGTGAATAGAATAGGAAGAATTATGAGCCTCATCAAGAATCTTCTCTCTCAAGCCATCAATATTAGGCACACACAACCTCCCTTGGTACCTAAGGGCACTATCTCCCCCTTGGGAGAAAGCCTTCATCTTGCCATCTCTCACCAAGGCCTTCAATTCTAACAAGGAGGGGTCAAGGTCTTATTTTGCTCTTACCTCATCAACCAAGGAAGATTTTGAACCATTAACAACCACAATACCACCATTATCAACCTCTTCCAACCTAATCCCCAATCTAGCCAACCGATGGACCTCCCTAGCTACCTCTTTGCCCCCACCATCAACATGAGCTAGGTCACCCATATACACCCTACTCAAAGCATCGGTCATGACATTAGCCTCACCGAGATGATAATGCACACTCATATCATAATCCTTAAGAAGTTCTAACCACCTTCATTGCCTCAAGTTGAGATCTTTTTGAGTGAACACATATTGGAGGCTCTTATGATCGATGAACACATCAACATGCACCCCATACAAATAATGACGCCAAATTTTCAAAGCAAAAATCACAATGGCCAATTCAAGATCATGGGTAGGATAATTCTTTTCATGCACTTTGAGTTGTCTAGAGGCATAAGCTATCACCTTACCATTTTGCATCAAGACACAACCCAAACCAATCAAGGAGGCATCACAATACACAATAAACCCTTCCAACCCTTCCGGTAGAGACAAAATAGGAGCGGAGACAAATTTATCCTCCAAGGTTTGGAAAATCCTTTCACACTCATCGGTTTACACAAACTTAGCCTTCTTTTGGGTCAACTTAGTCATTGGAGAAGCAATAGAAGAGAACCCATTCATGAACCTCCGGCAGTAACTCGCTAAGCCCAAGAAACTTCTAATGTCTGATGGAGTCAAAAGGTCTAGGACAATTCCTAATCACATCCTTCTTTTTAGGATCCACCTTAATACCATCCCCCGACACCACATGACCCAGAAAGGCAACTTCCTTCAACCAAAATTCACATTTTTCATACTTAACATACAACTTCTCTTCCCTCAATTTTTGCAACACTACCCTCAAATGGCTCACATGCTCGTCCTCACTATGAGAATAGATCAAAATATCATCAACGAAAACCACAAACAACAAATCAAGGTAGGGTTTAAAGAGCCTATTCATAGGTCCATAAAGATAGTTGGTGCCTTCGTCAACACAAAAGACATAATCATAAATTCATAAAGCCCATACATAGTCCGGAAGGCCGTCTTGGGAATGTCACACTCCCGCACCTTCACTTGATGATACTCGGACCGAAGATCAATCTTAGAGAAGTGACTAGCTCCTTGAAGTTGGTCAAACAAATCATCAATCCTTGACAGAGGATACTTATTCTTTATGGTGACCCTATTAAGTTGCCGGTAGTTGATACACATTCTAAGGGACCCATCCTTCTTCTTTAAAAAAAATGCCGGTGCACCCCAAGGTGATTGGATAGGCCTAATAAAACCCTTCTCCAACAAATCCTTTAATTGCACTTTCAACTCCTTCAACTCTGTCGGGGCCACACAGTAAGGAGGAATAGAAATGGGTTGAGTATCGGGAAGGAGGTCTATACCAAAATCTATTTTCCTTTTGGGAGGAACACTGGGAAGATCACTAGGAAAGACATCAAGGAACTCATTTACCACTGGAACCGACTATATAGGAAGGACTTTGGACTCAACATCCTTAACCCTCACAAGATGATAGAAACACTCCCTTAGAGATCAACTTTTGGGCTTTAATGCAAGAAATAAACCTACTTTTTACCACCACATCATGACTCTCCCACTCAAGGACAAGTTCATTTGGGAATTGGAACTTCACCCTACGGGTTCTACAATCAATAGTGGAATAGTAAGCATGCAATCAATCCATCCCAACAATAACATCAAATCCGCCATATCCAAGTCAACAAGATCACAAGGCAATATTTTATGCAAAATACAAATTTCTGTAGACCTTTCTAGCAACAATAAATGCACTAATGGGAGTAGACACCGCATAAGACTCACACAACAATTCGGGCTCAACATGAAACTTTTTGGCAACAAAGGGGGTAACAAAAGAAAGAGTGGCACCCGGGTCTATCAATGCATACACATCAAAATCAATGACTTTTAACATACATATGATGATATAGGGTACCTCATCAACCCCTTGCCTACCATAAAGAGCATAAAACCGATTGTTCCTTGGGGCACCACCTTGTTGGCCTCCTCTCCCAAAAGGAACTATATTTGCACTCTGGCCTTGTGGACGGACATCTCCTCCCTTGTTTTTATTACGAGGACAATCAACCTTCTTATGGACCACTTCACCACAACCGAAACAAGTATTGGTGTCCCTCAAATATTGGCCTTTATGAGCCCTACCACATTTTGGACACATAACCTTGGACCCTTGGGTTGTCATTGACAAACCTTCTATTAGGAGTATTAAAAAACCCTGGGCATTGGTGAAACCGGCTACCCTTGGGACTTTGGAACTTACCATCAAAATGGGCCTTCTTGCCCTCATGGCCCCTTCTCTTTCTTAATTTCTCCCCCTCCAATTGTTCGGCATAAGTCATTAAGCGGGACAAATCCATGTCACTAATCAACAGAGCGACCCGACACTCCTCATTCACCAAATCGGATACACCCATCACGAACTTTTTCATTCTAGACCTCGGGTCGGCAACCAAGTGTGGAGCATATTTAGAGAGTTAATTAACTTGAGGGAATACTCACTCACACTCATTGACCCTTGCTTCAAATTCATGAAATCAATAATTTTGGCCTCCCTAAGCTTAAGAGGGAAGAACCGGTTGAGAAATGCCGCCTTAAACTCCTCTCATAGAACCATATTATTGTTCCCCTTCTCCTCTTTCCATTTAGTATACCATATTTGAGCCACCGGCTTGAGTTGGTAAGCCGCCAACTCTGCCTTCTCCTTCGATCTAACACCTATGATGGCCAACACCTTGTATACCTCATCAATAAATTCTTGAGGGTCCTAATCCACTTTAGGCCCATTGAACTCTGGTGGGTTCATCCTCATAAAGTCCCTCTCCCGAGATGTCGGAGTAGGAGCATGAGGGGCTTGGACCCCTTGATTGGCTTGAGTAGCCACGATTGAGCTAGCAAGGTGAGAGCATCCCGGAGCTCTCCATGAGCCGATTGTTCTTCGGGTGTGTGGGCTCTTCTTCCTCTTGTGTTAGGCATGATCTAGCATAGCAAAGCACATTCGTTAGGGGAAGGCCTTACATTAACTATATAGCACGACATAGATCAACAAAAAGGAAACATTTCCTAAGACGTCTCATAGCCTCTTACTTATACACATGGTGCACAAAAAAACCATGAATAAGACTCTAATAGATGCGGTGTGTTGGATACCATGGACCATTAACAACCCAGTTCTCTAATACCAAGTTTGTCACGTCCCCAAGCCTAGGCCTAGATGTGACACGATGAATAGGGAACCCGAAGGGACCCCAAACAAGCCTCTTAACATATCATTACACATCATTGGTCACGAAAGCATTTGAACAACAATGAAGAGCATAAAACAAGGATGAGGGACTAAGGAAAATCTTTCATAACATAAACCATCAGAAGAATCAAAGCTCATAGCATCAATAAGTAACTTGTCTAACAACACCTCTAAACATAGAATTTAGCGGGGGCCAAGACAGGCAACCGGGCTCGCCCTTATAGTCAAAAGCATACAATAAAAGAAAGAGAATCTTTATACATAGCATAAGATCAAAGACATTGTCCTTGAAATTAAAGACTCACCAACTTACTTTGTAGAGATAGTACTAGCAACGGGGAGGATGAGGATGATCGTAAGGAGCTCCAGTTCCTACATGGTAACATCATGTAGGCACAGAGTATGCGTTAGTATATTTGAATATACTAAGTATGGAGGATGTGATGCAACAAGATATAGACAACATAATCAATATACAACATCATAAGCAATGGATAATATAACAACAATATGACATGTATGAGTGATACTTGAATCAAAACATGCTTATATAAGACATATTACATGCGAAAGAAGAGACCGTCATCATAGACCAAACAACTTAGTACTTGAAGTCCAAGGTAGACCATCCCTTAGAAGTGATTGAGGAATCAACCCCTCAATTGGTTGCTGGACATGACCACCCTCCATCGGAAGTGATTGAGGTATCAACCCTCAATTGGTTGATGACTTACCACTCCCATCCGAGGTGATTAAGGTATCAACACCTCAATTGGTTGATGGACATGACCACCCTCCGCTGGAAGTGATTGAGGTACCAACCCCTCAATTGGTTATGGTCAAAACACAACACTATATATACATATCATGAAATCATCACATAAATACCATCCTTTCATCATCATAAAGTCGCTAAACTCATATGCCAAGCATTAGGCCTTCAACAACTCAAGATATATTACTAGACATTTCATCAAATACTTGGTGGGTGTGCATTGCTAGTATAAAACTATGTAATTCAAGAGTGAAATTATTCAAGTAAACTTGAAGTAAATCAACCCACTTATACTAGGTAATACCATCATGCAACATATATTAAAACCCTTCATGAAATCTCAAGATAGATCCAAGATTCATAGCCCAAAAACATGCTAAAACAGTCACACTATGAAACCCAAACATAGTTCACAGTCAAATTCATAATAAGTAAGACCCATGAGTAAATCAACTTAAAAACATAAAAGTTATGTAAAAAGGGAGTTTGGGCACCATGGGTGAAAGGACCCAATGGTAGAAACCCACGTACCTTAGCTTTGGAGAATTCATTAATGAAGATTGGAATGGAGACTTGAAGCTTGAGTGAAATCTTTAAGATCCGGAATGAGTTTTGGCACTTGAATTTTGAGTGAAATATTTGTCTAAGTGTTTGCGAGAGTATTTTGGAATGTATTGTATGATATGAAGGTGAAATATGGATAAATATAGGTGTTTTTATGCATGGGAAGACTTAGGCGCAAGACCCAAAGGCCTTGGACCGAATTGAAAAAACTGGCAACAGAATAACATGGGTCTGCGTCTGGTCCACGACGCGGACCCAACACGTAGGACATTTTTATACAGGTCCGTGAAGGCTGCGCGTCACGCTACTTATGCGGATCGATTCTGGAAATCAAATTTTTTGAAAATTGAAATTTTGATACGGTTGCTCTAAAATCGGGGTTAGACCCATCCCCACTCATTGTTTCCTTCTAATCACGAATATGAAGTCGGATTTTTGATACTATGCACGAATGTTGAGATATATAAAAATTACGATTATGTGCATTTTCGAGGAACATTTTCGGGCACTTTCTGGAGTCGTTTCAAGTTCTTTCTTCCTTTTCTCCATTTGTTTTGTTTAAGAATGATTTCCTAACTACCATTTTAGCTATTTTTGATGTATTTGAAAATTTTCATCTTCTTTTGTATAAGTTGATATTCAACTTTGACATCATGCCATCAATTCCATCAGCTTTATGTTTTACCATATTAAGAGTTCTCTTACCACTTTAGTTCTTGTTGAAATTTTCTTTTAGTTACTACAGTAATTTTTTTGTCAAATAAGTTGCTTAAATTTTGGGATAATTTGAATTTTAAATTTCTATTAGATAGTTAGTTTGTTGAGATATTTTAGTTAGTTTTGAATTCAAATTATGCAGATTTTGTTTTGTGTTGGCTATTTAAAGTCCCTCAACACTTAAAAAATTCATTGAAAGCTTTAATCCATTGAGAGACTTTTTCAACCCTTTTTTTCTTCCCCATTTATCTTTTTTAACAAACAATATTGGTATCAAGAGCTTCGTTGATCTTACGAGATCTGTGAATTCTTCCAAAGAACTATCATATCATTTTTAACCCATAAGGGCTACCATTTTGACCTGCAAGGGTTATTTTTCAACTCATTTTAACCCATCAGGGTTATTTCACCTTACTTTTTTTAATGCACAGGCTTTTAAAATCATTTTTTACCATAAAAATGACAAACAACAATCTCTCTTTGAAGGCACCACAAATTTTCACTGAGCAAGCTTTATCAATTTTGGTCAGTGGTAATAAAATCTCATTTAGAGACCTATGATTTATGTGATATTCTGGTGGAATAAAAATTATCATAACAATTCTCTGCAAGTCCCATCAATTTTCAAATGAAAGCACTTTCAAACTAGAGAAAATCAGTGATGGTATTTTTCAAGCACAAGATCAAAAGAAGAAAAAAAAAAGAAGAAAGAAAATTTTCAAGTTAAAAAAATAAGAAAATTACTCGGCACCAACCACTATAGCAAAAATTGAGGAGGAGTAATATTTTAATTTGCAGTAACTAAAGCAAAAGAGTCTTGAAATTTGCTTTTAGATTTTGTTAGTAATTTTTTAGTCAAAAAATTGCTTAAGTTTAGGATAATTTGAATTTTAAATTTCTATTAGATAGTTTAGTTTTTTGAGATATTTTAGTTAGTTTTGAATTTCAAATTATGCAGATTTTATTTTGTGTTGGCTATTTAAATTCCCTCAATACTTAAAAAAATTATTGAATGCTATTGAGAGCTTCAATCCATTGAGAGACTTTTTCAACCCTTTTTTTGCTGTCCCATGTATCCTCCTAAAAAAACCAACAGCTCTCCTCACCAGCCTGAATACTAAAGTCAATTGGTTCTTGAGAGTTATCTAGAAGTAATTGAAGTTATTTTTCAACATCTCCTTTCCCACGTTACTTTCTACTTTCGTCGGCCTTCTACTCTTTTTTAGTTTCATGAAAAGTGGAAAACGGGATTGCATATTATCCCTGAAAGTGCAAGGGGGGGATTGAATTTTCTTCCCTTTTATTAAGTTAAGCCTGTATTCAGATAGTCAACTAGTATACGAGATCGTCGACTAATTAAAACAAATATATAAATATGTAGAAAAGTAAAATGCGTAAAAGGAAAATTCAACACCGGATGATTTTATACTGGTTCAGATTCATATTATATGGAACTTCTGACGCGTCTATTTGTTTCAAGGGTCCTGGATATGTAACTGCTCAAGATATCATCTTGCCACCTTATGTAGAAATCGTTGATAATACACAACATATAGCTAGTTTAACGGAATCAATTGTGAATCCTAGGTCCAGTCCCCTTGGATTGCAAAGGGATATCTCTTCAAGCCTTTAATGAAGTGATGATTAGAAGAAATAAAACTTAAACTAAACTCAAATTTTCTCTCATTTTTTTGTGATTTTCCTTTTCTTTTGATATAGTCCTCTCTTTCAATTTCTTCTTCTTTTCTCTCTCTTTTTCTTTCACAGTAACTAGTCTAAAGTTTACAATGATTTTCTAAAGATGATGAACTTTTTTAAGAATGGGTTGAAATGGAGTAGGCTTATATACCTCATGAGATGTCTGGATGCCTCCTTATATTGAAGGGATGGCATCCCAAGGGATTTGATCCTTGGATTGAGGCAGCGATGAATCCTCTTTCCAAGATAAAGGCAAGGCAAAAGAAAGACGATCTTCTTGCAATCTTCCCGATTCTTCTCAATCATATAGATCCTTTTTTCTTGGAGCAGATCTCTTCTATATCTTTTCCTTTTTCTTCGTTTAATTTTCCTTAATTGGCCTCATCAGATTTAGTTTTTCATAAAAATTTATTCCCAAATTTGAGTTTTCCATTTTGGTTTGATTTGCTTTCCATAAAGGTTGTTTCCTTAGATTCCTTTTTTCACTTGAGATTTTTATGTAATCAGTCGAAATAATTTTGGCACCAACATGTGTTCTTTTCTTCTTGCTGCTTGATTTATTGCTCTTCCAAATCATGTTTGATTTTTTCAGTTGCTTAGTAGATTTTGATCCTTTTACGCTCCCTTGATTGATCGTCAATCATAGTGAAATTGATATTTCTAATCTTCCTTATTTGTTAATTGATTCTTTTTCTAAGGATAAGGCTTTTAAGTAAGGCAATAGCAGAATCTTCTCAGATCTTTCCAATCTTGCAGATGCTTGTAGCAGTAAAAATCATCTCTTAATTGATTCTCTCCAATCCCAAGATGTTTGATTGATTTTCCATATTATTTTCCTTTCTCACTTTATATTTGATTAATTCTTTTCAGTCCAAATATGCTTAATTATTTTTCCATATATGTTTTCCTTTCTTGCTTAGTATTAGATTGATTCCTTCTAATAATTGTGCTCTTGGTGCTTCCAGCTAGATTTCCTTGATAGATGCTTCCAAGTCGTACCTTAGCTGGAGTGTTACCTTTTTGATATTTTTCTGCAATTTGTCATCAGTCAAAATATATTAGCACTAACAATATCCCCCTTTTTGATGATGACAATAATAGTACTAATATAGTCAACTTCCCTTAGTGTATAATTATATAGTCGATTTCATGACTTTTCTCCCCCTGACTGGTAGCATAGGTTCTCCCCCTGAATTCTTGCATAAGATGATGAATTTTTGCATAGGGTAGTCGACTAACTACTTTACTAGTACTTAGTCTTCATTCTCTCCCCCTTTGTCATCAACAAAAAGAAAATAACAGGAAATAATAGGTAACAAAAACTAGACAATATTATATAGAACCATGGTAGAAATAGTCCTTAAAAAATTCAACACATAACAAGAAACAGTTAGCCAAAAAAAAAATTGACACAAATGGAAAAACATGCAATACAGTCGAAAAAAATAGATGCACGTACTTAATGTGGTGAATAGATACTAATCAAAAAGTTAAAAAAAATTTGGGAATAATATTTAAAGATTTTCTGAGAAAATAGAATCTTTTTCCAAGCAAAGGTTTTGTAAAAATATCTGCCAATTGATTTTCAGTATTCACAAGAACAATTTCAATGTTGCCATTCAAAACATGATCTCCAATAAAATGATGTTTAATATCAATATGCTTAGCTCAAGAATGATGCACAGAATTTTTAGTCAGACAAATAGCATTAGAGATATCGCATAAACTTTGAATAGGTTTAGCATTGATATCAAAATCACTCAATTATCGAATCATCCGAAGAACCTGAGTACAACATAATCCAATAGCTACATATTCAGCTTCAGTAGTGGATATAGATACACAATTTATTTCTTGCTATTCCAGGAGATTAAGGAGTCTCCAAGGAATTGACAAGAACCAATGATTCTTTTTCTATCAACTTTGTCACCTGCATAATCAACATCTAAAAGTCCACGAAGATAAAAAGTAGACGATTTTTCTTACCAAAGACCAAAAGAGATGTTCCCACTAAATAACAAATAATTCTTTTTACAACAGTTAAATGAGATTGTTTGGGGGAAGTTTGAAATCTGGCATATTTACAAACATTGAACATGATATTAGGTCTATTAGCAGTGAGATAGAGTAACGATCCAATCATACCTCTATAACTGGATTCATCAATGCTCTTACCGTTTGGATGCAGATCCAAGTTGCAAGATGGAGTCATAGGAATGCTGATGGACTTCACAATTTCCATTCCAAATTTTTGGATTACTCCTTAGCATACTTACTTTGGAAGATAAAGATTTCATGACCAGATTGAAAAATTTATAATCCTAAAAAAAATGTTAACTCACCCATCTGGCTCATTTAGAATTCACTTTGCATGAGATAAACAAATTCCTTGCACAGATCATCATTAGTACTTTCAAAGATAATATCATCAACATATATTTGAATAATAATATTGTCAGAAGAGGATATTTTTAATAAAGAGAGTGGTGTCAATACTCCCCCTAGAAAAGCCATGATTTAGCAAAAATTTACTTAGTCGATCATACCAAGTTGTGGGAGCTTGCTTGAGTCCATACAAAATATTAGATAATTTAAAAACATGGTAAGGGAACTTTGGGTTTTCAAAACCTGGAGGTTGTTTTACAAAAACTTCTTCTTCAATAAATCCATTTAAAAAGATGTTTTTAATAGTCCATTTTAAAGAGTATAAAACCTACAAAAGCAGCATAAGCAAGAAGAATGCGAATAGACTCTAACCATGCTACAGGAGCGAAAGTCTCATCATAGTTGACTCCTTCTTAGAGTAACCTTGAGTTATAAGTCTTACTTTATTTCTAGTTACTTCTCCAGCCTCGTTTAGCTTGTTTCTAAATACCCATTTCGTCCCAATGATAGTGACATTTTTAAGTTTGGGAACTAAGGTCCGGACCTGATTCTTTTCAAATTGATCTAGCTCTTCCTTCATTGCATTTGCCTAATCATTGTCTTTCAGAGCTTCTTCGACCTTCTTTGGTTCAATTTGAGACATAAGAGCAATGTTGGCATCTCTTTTACTCGATGCCCTTGTTCTAATTCCATTATTAGCATCACCAATAATGTATTTTTTAGGTTAATCAGGCTTACTTCTCCATTCATTAGGAACAAATTCTACTACTGGTTGACTTTCTTCAACAGTAGCCGACTGATCTTTGTCTGCAACTACTTTTGAAGTTGTCAATGTCAAGAACCAAGCCTAGGGCGTAGACGTGACACGATGCAAGGAGAACCTAAAGGGACCCCAAACAATCCTTATAAAGCAACCTTACACATCCTTGATCGTGAAAGCGATAAATCAAGCATCAAAGATAAAAGAATGGGGAAACCAGGGCTAAGGGAAAAGCTTGTACAATATCTTAGTCAAAGACAAGAGAAACTCATATCACAGATATAAAACATATCCAACAAACACCTCTAATACATAGATAAGAGCGAGGGCCAAGACAAAGTAATCGGGATCGCCCTCAAAGTCAAAATAACCAATAAAGATAAATATCTCAATACATAATAGAAGAAACGTAGACTAGGACCTCGAAGTGGAGGACTTACCAACTAGCTTGAATAGCATCGAACTAACCACGTGGAGGAGGATGATCAACTTGGGCACCGATTACTACTTGGTGACATCATGTAGGCATAGAGTATATGTTAGTACATTTGAATGTACTAAGTATGTAGGATGCAATGCAACAATAGATAGGCATCATAATCAAAATGCATAATATTAAGCAATAGGTATAATATACAATATGACATGAATGATCAATGCTTAAGTAAAACATGCTTAAGTAACTAATGCCCATATAGGATATCATATATGTGGAATAGACCAAGCTAGATTTCCAAAGTACAAACCCTTTGGTAAGTTAGAAATGATGCCGCCCCATCACTCAGGTGGTGAAGTACTAACCCTTCACTCGGTTGGTGATAATGTCACCCCATCACCTAGGTGGAGAAGTACAAACCCTTCCCTCGGTTGATGAGTACAAACCCCCATCTTGGTTAGTGATAATATTGCCCCATCACCTAGGTGGAGAAGTACGAACCCTTCCCTCGGTTGATGAGTGCAAACCCCCATCTCAGTTATCCGGGTTCTTAGACCCTCCCGGATTGGGCATAATGCAACACTTTTATATAGAGTATATCATGTACATAAACTCATTTCATCATCATATATTCAATCATATCATATCTCATGCTTTGGACCTTCAACTCCTCAAGAAACTACATCCAGACATTTTATAAAACACTTAGAGGGTGTGTAATCTTTCCATCAATCTTGGATGGAGCCAAAGATTCACTATTTTTTGGCTTTGGGGTATAATGGAATAAAGCAAAATGACTTTTTAAACTGTCTGCGCTTCTTTCAATTGTGAAGTAGCAGTTAGTCAATGCAACTT
>JAPFFP010042370.1:0-14182 GCA_026153255.1 Solanum medicagineum | reverse complement strand
TCATTATTTCTCACTTCATTACCAATGTTTCATCAAGCCTTTTTTATTCAAGGCCTCATTTGAAAGATCAAGTTCAAGATTTTATATATGGGTTTCATGGTCTTGGGATTGCAGACCAATCACAACAATATATCAATCAACCAAACCACGACAATTAAGCGCATAGAAAATATTATAGCTTTATTCAATGACTATAAATCGCTATTAAGAGTCTCTCTATTAGATAGAATAAACCATAATCTACCTTAACTAAAGAACCTGAATCAAGCAAGCTAGTTCACCACCGCTTTTCCTTTCTTTAATATCTCCAGACTTTTCAAATCTATCAAATATATAATATTTATAAGCAAACGATTTCATAGACACTCATATTTCTATATATCTAGTCTAGACCCAAAAATACATCTAATTTGATAATTTAATTCTTAAATTTCAAGCCTAGGGTTAGTCTTGATTCCCCCAACCATCATGAGTCTAACGATATCTAGATAATACACTAAGTTAGCAATTCACTAACTTTATTCACCCCTACCGTCAGTACAATATATATATATATATATATATATATACACACACACATATTTGATTCCTATTAAGTTCACTAAGTTAGCAAGTCACTAACTTTATTCACCCCTACCATCATTATCATGTAATGCTTAGCCATCATTAGAAACAATTGTATAAAATTCATTTGTATACTATTTAATATTCTATTTCCAATCACTAGGAACACTACTCATACGCGCGCACGCACGCGCACACACACACATATAGCAGTATAGTAATTCATCCAAATCATCTACCTTGGGTTGCTCGTCTTCATATGCCAACCTCCGTTTGTCCCTCAAACCCTTTCTTTTGCTTCTCTTTTAATAGTGCTGTGTTGCAACCCTTCTATTTATATTTATCTAATTTTTTCCTTATTTATTTATTTATTAAAGTAATAAATTTTATTAATCTATTTTTAATGAATATGGTATAAGTACCATTGGATATTAACTAAATTATTACTTTTGTCTACTAACTAAATTAATTAATCAAAAATTATTTTTTAACTAATTAATAAACATTATAGAATAGTCCAAAGTACCTATTAAAACTTTACGAAATAAATAATTTATGAAATAAGAACTCTAGTTCTTGAAACGACCTAATGGGTCGTTACAGATACGTCCTTGCTTTAAGTTTGTACATGTTGAATGTTTTCTCCTCATTTTGTCTCGGCTTCACCAAGTTCAGGAGATTTCTTTAGCATCATATGTTGGCTTGTTTCTGCTCCGATGGTTCTAATTTGCTTTATAGTTCTCTTTTGTTAAAATATATGCCTTTATGTTTGTTTTCCTTATCAAATGGATTTACATAAAGAAATGGTCTATTTTAATCATATGTTAGTCAACTTCTTTATCCATGTACTAATGTTCTTCTTTTCTTTTTGCATGAATTCCTTGATTGGGAGTCCATTGAGACTCTTCGCTCTCCTTTGCATTTTCGATGGGCCACAGAAGCTCAAGTCCTCCTCTTTTCGAGTCAGGCCGTTAATCTCTTGGTTCCGGAGAACGCCTTACAAGTCACAGGAGGCCATGATACAAACAATATGCAGGGAAAGAGGGGATATACACTTGATATACACTCAGGTGTATACGGGCTAAAAGGGCCTAAAAGCCCGATTTCAAGAGTAGCAGCAGTAAAAAGGGCCTTAAGCCCAATTTTGTTAGCAGAAGCCTTTCTTTTAGAGGAAAAATTACACAACCGAGTAAACATTTAATATTAAATAACCAAACTCAGGTACCTTTTTTAATATTACTTTATCTGACCAACGTTTACAATTCTTTTGGCTATAAGATCGTGCGGCCCCCACTAAATATTATATAAGCCCCTTCATATCCCTCTTCAATTTCTCTCTCCCACCTATACACAAACCCCGATTTTATTTACATAATTGTTCCCCCATTTCCTCTCCATTGTTCACTCTCCCGACAATCTCTCAAGATTCTGCCATATCTGAACTGGTGAGCAATTTAATTTTTTTTTGAGAAAATTTCTCAAATCCCTCCAAAAATCCCTACAATAAATAGGTTTAGTACATTATACAATTAGATACATGTAAAAATATTGTATATGTAATACAGTCCATTGTACTTTTATACACCCTATCTTTATTTTTGCCATATATACACACACAACTGCTGTCAATTTAATAAAAATGCATATATGTGTACAATAAATAGGTTTCATAAATTATACAGTCATATAGATATAAAAATACCGTATACGGCTGCTGTCAATTTAATAAAATGGCAATATGTATATGTATACAGTAAATAGATTTCACATATTATACATGTATACATGTAAAAGTACTATATATGTAATACAATACATCATATTCTTACAGACTATATCTCTGCTTTTTCGTATATATACACAGTCTCTGTCAGTTTAATACAATGACAATATGTATATGTATACAATAAATAGATTTCACATTTTATACAAGTATATACATGTATATTCATATTAGTACATGTATTTTCATATTCATTTTATACGAATATTGTAGGAAGCTGATTTTTTTATTCAAGGGACCCCAACTGTTTTTTAGCGCCATGCAATGTTACACTAATATTAGTGTAATGGGAGATTTATCAAAAATACTATCCGAAACTCAGATGAATCGGTTCCGAGAGTCTGCCAGAAAACACACGTCCAACAAAAAAAATTCAAAATCAATCTCACCAAATTTTTTGTTCAAAATTGTAATGACCCGTGAGGTCATTTTGAGAATTAATTTTCGTGATTTCCTAAAAGATTTATCTCGTAAAATTTTAGTTGGGTACTTTGAAATATTCAACAGCTAAAACTATTTAATTTATGGGTAAGTTGGAATAATTAATATAAGTGGTGGGGTAAATGTTAATTCGTTTAAAATCCTATAGCACTTTGTACATGTATTTTAAAATAAATTAGGATAATATATATATATCACTTTTGGTAATTGATTTAACGTGGAAATTAAAAAAAGGAGAAGAGAGGGCTTGGAGTTTTGGCGTCTAAGAAAGAGCAAACAAAATTCAGGTAAAGAAATTTCAACCCATAGCTAATGTTTTACAGCCTTTCATGGTATAGATATATGTGTAATTATTGTATAATTGGTACTATTATACCTATAGAGTAGAAATAAGAATTTGGGTGGAAGATGCAATTCCCACCTTGTTCATTGCAGGGGGGACAAGATATGATTCAATTGTTAACCATTGGAGGAAGGGGTAATTACATAATGGCGATGCAAGTTTAAGATTTAATCTACAATGACACATGAGGTCATTTTGAGAATCAGTTTTCTTGATTTCCTAAAAGATTTATCTCGTAAAATTTTAGTTGGTACTTTGGAATATTCAATACCTAAAACCATTTAATTTATAGGTAAGTTGGAATAATTAATATAAGTAGTTGGGTAAATGTTAATTCATTTAAAACTCTACACCGTTTTGTACTTGTATTTTAAAATAAATTAGGAAAACATATATATATATATATATATATATATATATATATATCACTTTTGGTAATTGATTTAACGAGGAAATAAAAAGAAGGAGAAGAGAGGGCTTGGAGTTTCGGCATCTAAGAAAAAGCAAACAAAATTCAGGTAAAGAAATTTCAACCCATAGCTAATGTTTTACAGCCTTTCATGGTATAGATATATGTGTAGTTAATGTATAATTGGTACTTTTTTACCTGTAGAGTAGAAATAAGAATTTGGGTGGAAGATGCAATTCCCACCATGTTCCTTGCAAGGTGGACAAGATATAATTCAATTGTTAACCATTGGAGGTAGGGGTAATTAGATAATAGCGATATAAGTTTAAGATTTAATCTACAATGATTCCAACGTATATATGCGTAGAACGTGATTATGTTGTACGAGTCGGCATAAGCTATTTTTGGTTTGTCAAATCATGACCCCCAAAATTCTTTTATATATATTAAAAAAATAGAAATAGATAGTTGAATATTAGGTTTATGGTATTGTATGAATATTCTTAAATCTATGATATTGGAGAAATTGAAACTTAACCCTAGGTTCGAAATTTAGGAAAAATTGGTGATAGAATAAATTGGATAATTTTTGGGTCTAGGTTGAGTCATATAGTAATATGGGTATTGCTTGTTTCAAAATTTAATGGTGATAATTTATTTGACTAGATTGTGGTGCTACAGATTCGATTCGAAAAGGGAAGGCTCAAGTGTTTGAGTGATCGTGGTTCGACTAAGGCAAGTAGACTTTTAAAACTTTTTAATTCTCGTAGAATTCCCAAATCTTCCTTTCTTCTATGTGTGATGCATGAAATATTTGTAATGTCATGAAAATGGGGTGATTAAGTATAAATGTAAGTTGGTGTGGTGTTGTAACACTTGAATTGAAAAATGTGGCTAAGTGATGAAAATTCAGTTTTGAGATATATTGTTGAGGTTTTATCAAGACTATGGTGTTATGAGTTGTATTAAAATTTGTCATCTCCTTATTATTGTGCGAACATGCTCATTTATATTGACTTTATGACAAGTGTTATGTGAACTGAAAAAGAAAAAGAATTAAAGAAGATGTACTATTTCGAGGGATGTGTTGCACACCGCAATGGATAATATATTTCGAGGGTCGTGTCACACGCTGCAATGGATACTATGATTCGAGGGTCGTGTCGCACGCCACGATAGATGCATGGACTAAGAGTCCTCATGGGTCCCAGACTGAGAGACAGTGGGTGTGTACCACAAGGACAGACATACATCTTTATGCCTGACATCATCATATAAGCATTGGATCTCATCCTTGCATATTCTTATGTAGCATGATGTTCTTTCGGTGATTTATTGTGTTATCACTTGTGAGTTGTGACCTATGACTTGTGATGTGGAATTGTGGTGTACTGAAAACTTACTTCTACTGTGTATTATATCTTTCTGGGCTTGGTGATATTGTATGCAGGTTGTAATTGTGGAGATAGGTTGGAATGAAAGGAGTTTATGTATTCCATTGGACTTACTTTGTTTAGTTCATTTAATTGCTGGGTACCGTGTTGCTTTTGGTACTCACCCCTTGCTTCTCTACTTGTGTAGGTTCTGAGCCCGGACAGTGAGTAGTGTTTTCCTTGATCTTCTGAGGCTTCCCTGGAGATTTAGAGAGGTAGTTGTTGTCATCTGGCTGACTCTCTTGTTCCTATTTCTGTAGTGCTTTGTTCTATTCGAGAACAAAGACACTTTAGACTTGTGTTTCCTTGATTTTCTGTATTGCTAGTGGCTTGTATACGTCACAACCTGGTTTTGGGGATTTTTAATTAAGTTGACTATTATCCGCAATTAAACTTTCATTTTTATTATAATTTTGTATTCTTAACATTATAGTTGGGTTGTAGGCTGACTTGTCTTGGTGGGATAAGACAAGTTCCATTACGTCCATTTTTGGGTCATGACAGTTGGTATCAGAGCCTCAGGTTAATAGGTCTCATGTGTGTACGGGCCAAGTCTAAATAGAATCTTGAGGATCAGTACGTAGACGTCTGTACTTATCTTTGAGAGGCTAAGAAGACTATTAGGAAATTTCTTTTTATTTATTCTCTCTTATCATATGTGGTTATCTTCATGAGTACTGAGTTGTGCCCATGTTCTTTCAATAGATGGCAAGGATTAGAGCTACTATTACCATTGGTAGAGGTGAGGCAGCTTTCGAGACATTTGTTGAGGGCCCAGTTAGAGGTAGGGGAAGAGGCCGCACTAGAGGACATGCCCGTGGAGTAGCATCAGTGAGAGGTCATACCCGAGGAGCAGCATGAGTTAGAGGGAAGACGAAGGGACTTCTCTAGAGCCACAGATAGAGGTTGGTCAAGACCAGGTTCCTTTAGAGCACGTAGCCTCACCATTGTTGCAGGATACTTTATTGAGGGTACTGAATGTACTTGAGAGTTTTGCTCCGACTGGTAATACGACAGACATGCCAGGTGGTTCTCAGACTGGAGGAGGAACTCAAACTCTAGATCAGCATCATGCTCCCCTGGTTCACGATCCGGTAGAGAAACCACCATTGGGTTCTAGAGTTGAGATTGATCCTGCACTAGCTATTAAGGTTTAGGGTGCACCATCGGCTACATTGACTGAGAATGAGCAGCATTGCTATGAGAGGTTTAGGAAGATGAACCCACCTCAATTTCATGGTGGGAGGACAGAGGATGCTCATGAGTTTCTAACTACTTGTAGATAGCTGTTGGATACTGTTGGTTTAGCTGAGTCACACGAGGTTCGATATGTTACTCTTTAGCTTAGTGGGCCAGCCAGAGAATGGTGGAGGACATATTCAGGATCTTTGCCAATGGAATCTCCCATAGTGTCTTGGGAGATGTTCTCTGGTGCTTTCTATGATTGATTTGTCTATTGGAGTGTGAGGGAGGAGAGTTGCTTGAGGTTCGAGAGTCTGAGATAGGACGGCTTATCAGTCACCGAGTATGAGACCCATTTTTGTCAGTTATCTAGACATGCTGCAGCCATTATTCCAGATGAGACAGAGAAAATTCGTAGGTTTCTGAGAGGATTGACCTGTTCTATTCGACAGGCAGTGTTCAAAGTATTTAGAGATGGAGCCTCTTTCCAGTCTGTTGTGAGTGTTGCTAAGGAGGCAGAGCTAATCGAGAGAGAAGAGTTTGGGGACCCTAAGAGGGCCCGTGCATCCGATCAGTTTTCTTGTACCTCATGTGGAGGTAGAGGGTTCTATAGAGGAAGTGGCTCATCCCAGTGTCGAGGACCAATTCATGCATCATTAACTACTTCTGAGGGTGGTCAGATACATCATGGGTCTACAGGGAGAGACAACTATAGTGGTTCGTCAGGATCAACATGTCAATCTCAGAGTCAAAGATTTTGTTATGGTTGTGGAGATCCTGATCACATGATACGACAGTGTCCCTTAACGGGGGGACAAGGTGGGCCCCATCATAGTTCTTCAGTTCAGACTAGACCACCAGCACCACCACCATACAGATGGCGAGGCAGAGTTCAGACATATAGAGGTGGTCACACTTCAGGTAGAGGAGCGAGTTGTGCCATAGTTCCAGAGAGTGGAGGTAGAGGCATTGCTCAGTTAGGCGATGGTAGGGGATCACATTGTTATGCATTTCCAGGGAGGCCTGAGGCAGAGGCTTCTGATGTAGTCATCACAGGTATTATCCCGTTTTGTCATCGATCTGCATCTGTATTGTTTGATCCTGGATCTACCTACTCATTTGTGTCCTCCTACTTTTCATCTAGATTCGGTTTGCTATGTGATCGTATGTCTATACCCATTCATGTTTCGACACCAGTAGGTGAGCCTTTAGTGGTGGATCGAGTGTATCGATCCTATCTTGTTTCTCTAGCTGGGTATGATTGTTGGGTAGATATGATTATTATGGAGATGGTAGATTTTGATGTTATCTTACGGATGGATTGACTTTCCCCATATCATGTTATTCTTGATTATTATACAAAAAACTGTGACCTTAGCCACACCCGGGGTACCAAAGATTGAGTTTAAGGGTGATAGTGGTTCTTATCCAAGCAAAGTCATCTCTTACACCCATGCTCAGAAATTGATTGATAGGGGGTGCTTTTCTTACTTGTCTTTCATTCGGGATACTAATCTTGATCCACCTTCTACGGAGTCTATTCCTGTGGTTCAAGAGTTTGTTGATTTGTTTCCTTCTGACCTTCTGAGTGTTCCTCCCGATAGGGATATTAACTTTCCTATTGATCTAGAGCCGGGCACAAAGCCATCTCTATTCCTCCATATTGAATGGCTCCAGCTAAGTTGAAGGAATTAAAGTAGCAACTTCAAGATTTTCTAAGCAAAGGGTTTATTTGTCCAAGTGTGTCACCTTGGGGTGCCCCACTCTTGTTTGTGAAAAAGAAAGATGGGTCTATGACGATGTGTATTGATTATAGGCAGTTGAACAAAGTGCCTGTTAAGAACAAATATCCTCTTCCTCGTATTGATGACTTGTTTGATCAGCTTCAGGGAGCAGCTTTGTTCTCTAAGATTGACTTGAGGTCTAGTTATCATCAGTTGAGGATTAGAGCATCAGATATCCCTAAGATAGCTTTTCGAACTCGTTATAGCCACTATGAGTTTTTGGTGATGTCTTTTGGGTTAACTAATGCCCCTGCGACATTGATGGAGCTAATGAACAGGGTGTTTCGTCCATACTTGGATTCTTTTGTGATAGTATTCATTGATGACATCTTGGTATATTACAGGACTGAGGCTGATCATGTTCATCACTTGAGACTAGTACTAAGAGGTTGAGAAAGAAAAAATTACACGCAAAATTCTCCAAGTGTGAGTTCTGGCTTGATTCGGTGGTATTCTTAGGGCATGTGGTATCCAAGGAGGGGATTAGAGTGGATTGGCTAAGGTGGAGGCAGTTAGAGGGTGGACAAGGCCTACTTCAGCTACTGAGATTCGCAGTTTTGTGGGGTTAGCTGGGTATTATCGACGGTTTATTCAGGGGTTTTCTTCCATTGCAGCTCCATTGACCAGGTTGACTTAGAAGAATGTAGCCTTCCATTGGTCTGATGAGTGTGAGGTGAGCTTCCGATAGCTCAAGTCTTTGTTGACCTCAGCTCCAATCTGACATTACCTGAGCATGTGTGGATTTTTACAGTAAATTGTGATGCATCAGGAGTGGGTTTAGGTAGTGTATTGATGAAAAAGGGTAAAGTGATTGCCTATGCTTCTAGACAATTGAAGGTTCATGAGAAGAATTATCCTATCCATGATTTAAAGCTAGCAGTTGTGGTTTTTGTGCTTAAGTTGTGGCGTCATTACTTATATGGTGTACATTGTGAGGTCTTCAATGATCATAAAAGTCTTCAGTATATTTCAGTCAAAGGGATCTGAACTTGAGGCAGCGTATGTGGATGGAGTTACTAAAGGTCTATGGTTTGACCATATTATATCATCCGAGGAAGGCTAATGTGGTGGCTGACGCCTTGAGTAGAAAGACTTCTAGCATGGGAAGTCTAGCCGCCATACGATCTGAGAAGCGGCCTTTGGCCAGGGATATTCAGTGTCTAGCTAATGGTCTAGTCAGCTTATAGCTTTCTGATAAGTGTGGTGTACTTGCTTTCATTGAGGCTCATTCATCCTTGATGGACGAGATTCGAGAGTGTCAGTTTGAGGACGAGAAGTTATGTCTCATCAGAGACAAAGTGACTAGAGGAGAGGCTAAGGAAGCAATGCTTGATCCTGATGGTGTTTTAAGGATTGGGGTCAGTGTGCCTAGGGTAGGTGATTTGATTAGACTTATTCTTGAGGAGGCTCATTTTACTCGTTATTGCATTCATACAGGAGCAGTGAAGATGTATCATGACCTGAGTCAGCACTATTGTTGGTGTGGTATGAAGAAAGATATTTCAGATTTTGTGGCTAAGTGTTTGACTTATCAGCAGGTTAAGTGTGAGCACCAGCGGCCTGGAGGTGAGTTTTAGAGGATGCCCATTCCTACATGGAAGTGGGAGCAGATCACTATAGATTTTGTGGTAGGTATGCCCACAAACCGTGGGTAGTTAGGACTCTATCTAGGTAGTCATGGATCGATTGACTAAGTCTGCCCATTTCATTCCGGTTAAGGTTAAGTATACAACAGAGAAGTTGGCTGAGCTTTACATCAATCAGATAGTTAGATTGCATGGTGTGCTCGTTTCTATGATTTCTTATCATGGTTCACTCTTCACTTCACATTTTCGGAGGGCCTTGCAGCATGGTCTAGGTACTCAGTTGGATATGAGTTTAGCCTTTCACCCTCAGACAGATGAACAGACTATTCAGGTGTTGGGGGACATGCTTTGGGCGAGTGTGATTGATTTTGGTGCCCGTTGGGACCAACACTTTCTCTTAGCAGAGTTCGCCTATAATAATAGTTATCACTCTATTCAGATGGCTCCATTCAAGGCTTTGTATGGTAGATGGTGTAGATCCCCGATTGGTTGGTTTGATTCTACTGAGTCGGACTCATTAGATTCAGACTTTCTTAGAGATGCAATAGAGCAGGTCTCTACAATTCAGGGTAGATTGTTGACGGCCCAGAGTCGACAAAAGATTATGCAAATAGGAGGATCCTAGTATTAGAGTTTATGGAGGGCGATAATTTTGGGCTCAGAGTATCACCCATGAATGGTGTGATGCGGTTTGGGAGAAAAGGCAAGCTTAGCCCTCGATTCATCAGCCCATTTCAGATTTTGGAGCGAGTTGGAGAAGTGGCCTATAGACTGGCCTTTCTACCTGGCTTATCATCTGTACATCTCGTGTTTCATGTCTCCATGCTCCAGAAGTATGTGCAAGACAAGTCGCATATATTCTCATTTGATTCCGTGGTGTTGAGTCTAGATTTGTCATTTGAGGAGGAGCCTATAGCCATATTGGATAGATAGGTTCGACAGCCTAGAAACAAAGAGATTGCTTCTGTGAAGGTGCAATGGAAGAATCGTCCCGTAAGAGAGGTGACTTGGGAGAGAGAGTTTGACATGTGTGCTAAGTATCCCCATCTCTTCGAAGCTTCAGGTACTTTCTTCTACCTTATGTTCAAGGATGAACATGATATTTAATAGTGTATAATGTAATGACCCGTTAGGTCATTTTGAGAATTAGTTTTCTTGATTTCCTAAAAGATTTATCTCGTAAAATTTTAGCTGGTATTTTGGAATATTCAATAGCTAAAACTATTTAATTTATGGGTAACTTGGAATAATTAATATAAGTGGTAAGGTAAATGCTAATTCGTTTAAAACCCTATACCACTTTGTACATGTATTTTAAAATAAATTAGGATAAAATATATATCCCTTTTGGTAATTGATTAACGAGGAAATAAAAAGAAGGAGAAGAGAGGCCTTGGAGTTTTGGCATCTAAGAAAGAGCAAACAAAATTCAGGTAAAGAAATTTCAACCCACAACTAATGTTTTACAGCTGTCATGAGCCAAAAATGGGCGTGATGGCACTCGTCTTCTCCCACCAAGACAAGTCAACCTACAACCCAACTATAATGTTATAATGCGGAATTAAAATAAAAGCATGAAAGTTCAATTGCGGATGATTAGTCAACTTAATAAGAATCCCCCAAAACATGGTTGTCACGTGCACAAGCTTCTAATGTATTACAATAGATTCGAAAGGAAACACAAGTATAAAATGATGTTGTCTCTAGAATAGAACAAAATCATAAATAGGAGTAAGAAGTCAGCTGGAATGGCAAACAGGTACCTCTCACAATCTCCACAGGAAGCCTCAGACAAGGAAACGTAGAGAGTATCACGACAATCCGGGCTCGCAACCTATAAAATTGTTGTAGCAAGGGGTGAGTACCAAACACAAGGTACTCAGCAAGTGAACTACTGAACATAAAATTAAGTAATATAGAATATAGGTATCCCCAACACTCCATCCAAACCCCCACAACTACAACCTACATAAGATTCGCCCAGCCTAACAGTTCACAATGTACATAGCATATAGCTCAATAACCACACCAACTATTATATATCAACAACACCAGGGATCAAGTGCATTTATCACAAGTTTCACAAAAAGCACTCACATGTTTATAAATGATAATGAGGTGTAATGCAATGCAATGCAATGTTAAATAAAATGATGCATGTCTGTCCTAGTGATACACACCCGCTGTCTCACAGTCCGAGACCTATGGGGCACTTCTAGTCTATGCATCTGTCACAGCGTGTGACATGACCCTCGAATCATAGTATTCATCACGACATGCGAAACGTCCCTCGAATCATAGTATTCGTCGCGGCGTGCGACACATCCCTCAAATATGGTACATCCTCTTTAATTCTCATTCTTTTTTAGTCCACAAAATACTTGTCACAAAAGTCAATGCAAATAGGCATGTTTACACAATAATGAGAAAATGACTTATTTTAATACAATGTACAATTCACAACAACATAGTTTGGTACAATATCAACACTAACTCAATACTTCAAAATCATTCTCAACACCTCACACAAGAAGCACAAGATTCTATATACTTAACAAAGGTTAAGAAATTTACTTGCCTTAATAATGGAACACTCACTGTGGGGCTTGAGTCTTCCCTTTTTGAATAGAATCCATAGCACCACGATCTAACCAATTAAAAATCTAAAATAAGATTTCCAAACCAAAGACACCTAAATCTATCTATAGCCAAGTTCCTAAATTTCAAGACTAGGGGTAAGTCTTAATCTCTCCCAATAACATAACCTAATGATATTTCATATAATACGGTATAAGTATAATTTAATTGTCTATTCCAATATATTAAAAATCTAAATTATAACGTGATAATTAGTGGAACAACATCAAAACGAGAAGTAATTAAATTAACAAGAGAATGAAGTCATCATGAGGCTGCAAATTCCTATGTTCTCTCAATCCAACAATCACTGCAACATATATATGTCTCACTTCCTAATTGGTTTGAAGATCTCCTAAGTGCCAAACAATCAACGCATAAGTACATTAATTCTTAGCTTAAAAATTTATAATAAACAAATGTAAGCATTTTCATATCATTTAGTAGTATATATGCTTTTCTTTTCCAAGTGATTAATTTAAAGCTACGGTTGAGTGCTATTGGCCACTCAAAAACGGAACCCTGTAGATTATTCCCAACCTTAACGAATTGCTTATCAAAGTAATTCCAATACAATAGTGAGAATATAATTCTAACCATCCTCAAGAGTACACAAAAATTAACGAATTGAAGCTCACCTGATGCAGTGCCGGCTTTCTTCGATAATGCAGAGTTACGGTTTCTCTTTTCTTTTACTTTTTAAACTATATTAAAAGAATTAAACCCTAATAACTAATTTTTCTATATGTAATAAGTGGTACAGGATATTTAATAAGTTATCAATTTAGTCCTCAATTAAACTAACTATCTAAATTCACCCGTAACTCAAATAATCGTAGCTATTGAATAGTTTGAAATACCTATTTAAAATTCATGAGAGGGATATTTCAAGAAAATAAGAGGACTAATTTTTTTAAAATAACCAAACGGGTCATTACATCATCAACCACTAAAGATCATGTTCGTCCTCGAACATAAGGTAAAAGAAGGTACCTGTAACTTCAAAGAGACAGGGATATTTAGCACGCATGTCAGACTCTATCTCCCAAGTCGCCTCTCTAACTAGACGGTTCTTCCACTGCACCTTCACAGAAGCAATCTCTTTGTTTCTGAGCTTTCGAACCTGTCTATCCAATATAACTATAGGCTCTTTTTCAAATGACAAGTCTGGACTCAATACCACCGAATCAAATTAATGTATATAAGACTCATCGGACACATACTTCCGGAGCATGGAGACATGGAACACAGGATGTACAGATGATAAACTAGGTGGCAAGGCTAGTCTATAGGCCACCTCTCTCCAAAATCTCAAATGGGTGAATAAATCGAGGGCTAAGCTTGCCCTTCTTCCCAAATAGCATCACACCCTTCATGGGTGATACTCTCAGCCAAACATGATCGCCCTCCATAAACTCTAATGCTCGGACCCTCCTATCTGCATAACTTTTTTATCGACTCTGAGCTGTCAACAATCTACCCTGAATCATACGGACCTGCTCTATGGCATCTCTAAGAAAGTCTGAATCTAATGAGTCCGTCTTAGCAGAATCAAACGAACCAATTGGAGATCTACACCGTCTACCATATAATGCCTCGAATGGAGCCATCTGAATACTGGAGTGATAACTATTATTGTAGGCAAACTCTTCTAAGGGCAAGTGTTGGTCCCAACGGATACCAAAATCAATCACACACGCTCACAGCATGTCCTCCAACACCTGAATAGTCCGCTCAGACTGTCCATTTGTCTGAGGGTGAAAGGCTGAGCTCATATCCAGCTGAGTACCTAGACTATGAATGAGGGTGAAACACCCTGTTCATCAGCTCCATGAATGCTGCAGGGGAATTAGTCAACCCAAGCACAATCGAAATTCGGGCGTGACGCACTCGTCTTATCCCACCTAATTTGCACATTTTGAGGTACAAACACACATGGGCATGCACCAATGGCTTAGAAACATTCTAAAAAATAGTTTTCAACAAAAAAAAAAATTTCGAAAAAATTTTCGGAAAATTC
>JAPFFP010042369.1:0-14184 GCA_026153255.1 Solanum medicagineum | reverse complement strand
TTTCAGAAGATGGAATGTCTAATGTTTTTTCACCCGGAGAACTTATTGGATTGTTGCGAGCAGAACGAATGGGGCACTGATGAACTGGGTATTGAGCCTCACTTTTACTCCGACTTCCTATGCTATGTCACTAAACTTGCACTCCAAATATTATAACTTGGTCTTACTCAACCTCAACTCTTTAGACTTCAAAATTTGCCTTTAAACTTTTAGCTTAGCATTGACTCTACTACAAGTCTTGTCAATTGGAACTATGTCATCTACAAATAGCATACACTATGGCACTTTATCTCTGATAATACTCTGCAATAATTTATCCATCACTAAAACAAGTAAATACCTAGTGCAACCCCATTTTTAACAACCCATTTTAATATGAGAAGTCTCTCATTGATAAAATACAGGATTGAATATATACGTAAACAATCCTTACCTACTAGTGATGTGTTTTAAACTCGTGTGCCGGCCTAGGCCCAGAGCGGACAATATCACTAACGGCTAGGTCGTTACAGATGGTATCAGAGTCACTCTAGTGTCAATTTTGTCGATGTGGGTCAGAGTTTAACTGAGTTTAGGTGAATCCTAGTGAGACAACGCAAACCTCAGTGATGAATTTAGGCGAATCTCATAAGATGGGAAAAACATCAGCGAGGACTTTGAGTCCATAGAAAGGTTGCATTTAACAACCTATCTTAAGATGATAAGTCCCACATCGGCAAAACACAAGAGAGATGTTGGGTATATGACATATCAGCAAAACCGATGAGAGATATTGGATATATGAGTAAATAGTCCGTACCTACTAGTGACGCATTGTAAAGCCGTGCAGGCCTAGAACCAAAGCAGACAGTATCACTAGTGGGCTGGGTCATTACACCATCATTACTAAAACGTTCTGAATCTCCTTACACTGACATTACCTAAGTTTCTAAGAAAAGAAGACAATAATACAACTACATTTATAGAAACTATATAAGATAAAATTTGAACTCGGCTAGTGGATGAGTCAGAAGGCGATATATAGCAAAAGTGACAATCCAAAGGAAAGTCAGAGATCGATAACACTAGGTGAGCCCATTATGGAGACGTGACACCAGATACAAATAAGTTCAACTTTAGTTATCATAATAGAATTCAGGATTAGCTACAATCATTATTCAATAGCAATTATGCACACTTTACAAGTTTTTGAGGATTTGATAATTTAGCTATAAATATTATCCTACCTTCTTGTTGCGGGATATGATTTCATTAATTGGATAGAAATTTACTTATGCTTTGCGATCTCAAACTCTCAAGCATTATAAAACTGAAAAGGCTCATAGTCCTTTTTTTTTTTGGTATTGTTGCTGGCAGGACCTTCTCAACAAGTTTGGAGGTCTAAAGTCAAATTTTATAAAGAGATATATATAGAAATTGAATAATTATAATATACTCACTACACTGAGGTATGGAGAGGTACATACTAAAAAATTATTGATTAGTTTAAGTTCTTGAGATTTGAAGAAGATACTAAAAAAATAAATTTGATATCTTTTTATAAATACACAATAATAGATTTTGCATTATGTAAAAGATTTGACCGTTTGAGATACTTTAAAATATTCAATAGTGAGAGAATAAAAATAGTGAAAGAAGAGTCAAAATGTAAGGCTAACAATATTGTCTCGTCATAATTATAGGAATATAAATGAGGCAACAAAAATAGATAGCCACATAAGAAAGGATGTTATAATTAACACTATTTAATTTATTAATTATTAATTACAATCGTCTGTATTTTAAATGAGGTACAAAATTATTATATTTTCTACATATACACACACATCTTTGGAAGAAAATGAGGTCCTAAAAAATTAGTACCACAAAACGATTGCTTCAATGACCTTATGATCAAGATGGTCCAGCTGTCCACTGTAAATATCAAAGCTTAGGCTAATTGCATTTCCATAATTTTTCATTTGATACTTAAGTTTCTTTGTTTAATGCATTTGTCTTAACAATTTAATTCCCCGCAATTCCATTACTCTGTTAATTCAATCCACGTGCCTTAAAAACAAATTCAACTGTATCAATATAAGGGTAAATGGTTTGGCACCATCGTAGGAGAATATTGGACCATAGTGAAATTGTTTTGACCCTTTTTTTCTTTCTTTGTTATAAGGTTTATTTACAGAACAACTCAACATAGTTATGAACAACAATAATGAACATATTGTAATGACCTCGAAGGTCATTTTTGGTATTTTCGAAAAAATTACTTGTCCCGATCTAAGCCTAGGGTCTAGAAGTGACACGACGAATGGAAAACTCGAAGGGGTCTCAAACAAGTCTCTAAGCATAATTAAACACATCATTGGTTGCGGAAGCATAAACAAACAACAAGCAATTAAATCTAAGGAAAGCGACGCTTTGGACTCAAGCTATAGGGATGAATAGGGAATAGGAATTTCCACCCCATCACATAACAAACAAAGACTAGGATGAGAGTAAGTATGACTCAAGCTATGGGGGGTAATAGGGGTTTAGGACTTCCATCACATGTCATCACATTAAAAAACACAATAAAAGGGATAGTGGCTAAAGGAAGTCTTCATAAATACATAAGCATCATAGGAGTCAAACTAATCACATGCATCTATCCAACAACACCTCTAACATGAGTGGAATGAGTGCTAAGACATCTCTCGAGCTCACCCTCAAAAGTAGATGTTTGAAAGTCAACGCCCTAGTCAAAAACATTCATAAGAATAGCCAAATACCATAATCAACAAATAAGACCAAGTGAGCTACTACTTGGAATCCCAATGTTCACTCCACACCAGATAAGGATGGTCTACTTTCCCACGGTAAACCAAACACTCAGCTAACGCGAACTTCTCCATTTCGGAGAATGTTTCACAAACACCTTATAGGAACACCACCTTTTTTATTAATGTATAATATGAGCCTTACGGGAACACCACCTTTTTCGGGGAATCTTGCAATATGATTTGTATGGATCTATTAGCTAATCACAAACCTGTGATGGCAACACAATTAAGTCAATAGTTATTTATCAAGGTCCTCTCGATGTTATGTCAATAATTCCAAGGAATGTTTAATCATAATCATAGTCGTAATATGCAAAGTCTCATAATATCAAATTAGAGTAGCTCATCAAAATCAAAGCTTCATAACATCAAATAAAGAGATCCATATCATCCATCATTTTCATAATATTCTCATGAACTCATAAGATTTTTATCATCCCTTCAACATTCACAACATCCATAAGTCGCATATCTTGCCATAAGGCTTTCATCAATATAAGAAGCTTGCCTCATAACTTTAGTCAAAACATGATAGGTATGAGTACATATGTTTAATATCATGCAATTCAAAATTAAAGGACATGAGAGGAGTAAAATAAATTCATTTAAGAAGCTTGGCTCATAATTTTTGTAGGTTGTGAGCCCGATCCCTCTTGATAGATTTTCCAGTTTTAAGATTGAGCTTTTAGATTTTCTTGAGAGGTAATTGCTTGTCTCTTCAACACGCCCTTGAGGATTTTTCGTTATGTTATGTTCTATTCGAGGACAAGACATTGAGACTTGCATTTTCATTTGAGTATTATTATTTAGAGGCTTGTACATGTAACATCAGTTGGGATGAGTTTTAATTAATCAAGGCAAGTGATGATTTGCCTCTAAATAATGACTAGGTGCCTTTCGATCCTCAAATAAAACTCTTAGGAGTCATTTGGTTGGTATAAGTTATCTTGGGATTAATTATTACATGATAAGTTATTCCATTATGTATATGAAATAACTTTTTCTATTACTAAGGTATAAAGAATAGAATAAATAATCTCATGTCTACCTAATACCCTCCAACCAAGCTCAAAATAAAATAATTATATATTTTATTTTGACATTGTGATACCTTATATTTCATACCAAATGACTCCTTAATCGTGAGATACCTCACATGGTGAAGGGAGTGAAACCCCATATGCATGAAGATTAGCTGCATGAGGTGATTCTTTTAACTTATTTAATGAAAATATCAATAATTTCTGGAAGCAATCAATATCATATGTAAAAATTCACTGTTAAATTGTTAGAGAAGTAATATAATATTTTTTTAAAATTAAATATGGGCCATCCGGCCTTTTATTTCAATAAAAATAATTGTACATTGAGTCCATTACAAACTTAGTCCGTAGTGCTTTTATATCCAACCCTAAATATCTCTTGTTCCACCAACTTTCCTAATTTTTTCCACCACCTTCAAGATGAATCCTCTCAGCTTCCATGTCAGCGTGCGAACTCTTGGACTTCTCCTCCTCCTTCTACTTACTATTCTCCTGATGTTGTGAGTTCTAATATCTTTCCTCTTATTGTTTCTTTCTTTGCTTTTATTGTCCGACCTCTGTTTCTATAAGACTCCACGTGATGCTCCTCCTTGGAACTCTTCCAGAAACGAGCCAAGTTTCTTCCTTTCAGTCCAAATCGAGGTATAAGTACCTTCGTTCTTTTCTCCCAATCTGACCAAGTCGATGCCATCTGACTATTTGCTCTTACAGGAAATGGCATGTGTATAAGTCTTTTGAGTTGGGAATATCTACCTGAAGTAGTGGATGAAGCTTCTTGCTTTTTTGGTGACTCCTCTCCTTTTTGCTGATTTTGTCCATAGCACTGACGTAACATTGCACATTTTGTCTGTAACTTGAAACTGATGTATCCGCCTGACCCAATCTTGTTTATTCACACATAGATCTGCTGTGTTTTTGTACATGCCATACTTGAAACCTGTAAATCTTCCTTCATCATGGCTTTATAGATTTTGTGCGAATTCTTAAACTTGGAATCTGTGCCTTGTCAATATTCAGTATTCTCCTAGCTTCTGATGGTAGCTCTGAAAATGTATGATATTGAATGACTCCTGAATGAATGAAGGCTTCATTAGCCATGCAATCTGCTAACTGATTAGCTTCTGGATAAACATGAATGACTTCTGCTCTCATCATTTCCTTTTTATGTTGTATGTATTCAGTATCTTCAATGTACTCCCAGGGGATCTTTCAATCCCTATTGATCATGTGTGAGACTCTAAGGGAGTCTATCTGAATTTTCACCTCAGTGAGGTTCTAATCCATACAATAGGTAATGATCATTTAAATGGCCACTATTTTAGCATGTAGGTTGGTAGATATTCCTAAGCATAGTTCCTCTGCATACTTTAGATTCCCATTACTATTTCTTGCACAGAAACCACTAGCACTCAACTCTGAATTACCTCTGCTGGCCCTATCAGTATTACAGATCACCCTACCCCCATTTGGCATCTTCTAAGCAACTTTCAAGTAAAACAGTTTTGACCTGCAATTGCTTAGATTTTCCACAAGTTCTCCCCATTGGCTAGGAGTGTTTCTCAACCAAGGGAATAGACTCTTACTAACCTGATTAATTTGCCTTTGACATAGTAAGAGCATCCAACTATAAGAGTAAGCTTTTCCATTCTGTATGCATTTCTTCTCTTCCGCAGTTGCCACAAGATGATAGCTGGTATGGCCTCCATGACTTTGCTAAGCTTATTAGTTCCTTGGAATCCCCAACAATTATAGATGAGTTGTTGCAAGCATCCCTTGCACCTGAATACCTGCAAAACTAACAAATTATTTTCATAACTTTTGGGCTATGGGAGCTATTAGGAATAAGTGTTCCATGGTTTCGATCTCCTTAACATCACAATAGTAGCACCTAGAAACCACTTGAATTTTCATTTTTTTTTAAGTTATCATCTATTGCAATTCTACCTTTTTAAACCCTCCATAAGAAGAAAGCAATTTTAAGAGGAAGACTCTCACCACACATTCCTAGCTTATTGTTGTTCCTGCTTCTTTCCCCTAAGAACCTTGCCGGCTGATTTTACAATAAAGTTACCAGAGACTTCACCCATCCACCATGGCTTGTCCACAACAGTCAGATCTATATATGGTTTGATGCTTTCTATTATGTACTCAGACATCTCCTCTGATACTACTTCTTGTAGTTTTTCTCTTGAACATTGACCATTGTCAATAAACTCTTTAACTTCCACCTTTTCATTAATAATTAGTCATCTGTTATGAAATACAAGACACCCATCTTTGTCCACTTATCAAATCAAAAATTGGAATTACTAGCATTTGGTTGCCACCAGATCTCATGCTCTATTTCTTCTCTAACCCATCATATTCCTCCATACTTGAGAAAACCTTGTTGATGTGGCAATGATAGGATAAAGCTTCTTACAGTATTTAATCCACATGTATTGTGCCCATAAATATGAAATAGAAGTCTCAAATGCCTACCACAACTTAGCCAATAGTGCTTTGTTCACATCATGTAGTGACCTGAGGTTCAGGCCTCCCTACCTTCTAGGATAGCATAAGTCCTTCCAGGCCACTCAGTGCTTTCCTTTGATCCTTCCTGCATTACTCCATAAGAATTTAGAAAAAAGTTGTTGAATGCTTTCAATAACCTTCTTGGGATGGCTCATTACAACTAAGAGATATATTGGTATGAACTGAAGAACATGACCGATTAGGATCTACTTTTCACCAAAAGAGAGTAACTTATTATGCCAAGAGAAAATCCTCATTGATAGTCTTCACATAATTTCTTCAAAGTAACATATCTTCTCTCTACCATAATATACAGGGCATCCAAGGTAAATAAAAAAAATTACCCTACTTAACCTATAAGCCTCATGAGTCTGATTGCAACCCCAGAGAAGTGTTGTCATGCAAGTACGAAGAGCTCTTGCTTTTGTTAATTCTGTGTCCAGACACATCTTCATAATCCTTTAATACATTCATAATCTTGATTATTGGCTTCCTGTCCCCTGAGCTGAGAAGTATAATATCATCTGTATAGGCTAAGTGGTTTACTTTTAGACTCCACTTGGGGAGCCCATATCCCACAAATTCCGCATCATTATTCAGATTGTTCAAGCCCCTAGAAAGCACTTCAGATGCAATAATAAACAAAGTAGGAGAGAGTGGATCCCCTTGATTTAATCATCTTGTAGACCTGAAGAAATCATATGATCTTCCATTCAACACAGCTGAATACCAATTATTGAAAATTAGCATCCAAACCATATCAATGATGATTTCTGAGAAACTAAATTGTCTTAGGACCTTAGTGAGTAAGATCTAAGAAACCTTGTCATATGCCTTCTCCATATCTAATTTCACCATTGTATTAATATTTTTATTTCTTCTATTTATATATTTGATTATCTTCTGAGCTAGCAACACATTTTCTGCTATATTTCTTTCTTTCATAAACCCTGGTTGATTATGAGATATAATTTTTGGAATGACTTTCACCAGTCTTCCATGGATCATTCTAGAGATGATCTGGTTAACAAATGAGCTTAAATTGATGGGTCTTAACTCAGTAAAGCCTTTTACATTCTCCCTTTTAGGAATGAGGATTATGTTGGTATATGTAATTAACTTAGTCAGCTCATGTCCATAGAAAAATGCTTGCACAAGCCTAATGATGTCTTGCCCTATAATGTCCCAGCAGTTTTAAAAGAAAGCACTAGTGAAACCATTCGGGCCACTACACTATTCTTATTCAACCTAAAAACTGCTTCTCTCACTTCCTGCTCCACTGGCAATAGCACCATCTCCTCATTTTCCTCATCAGTTATGAGCTTGGGAATGTCATTAAGCATGGACCCGTCTCTATAAATCTCACCTTGGAACTGCTGAGTATCTCACTGCTTCATTTCCCATCTGCTCCTCTTCAGAGATTTTCTATCCTTGCTCATTTTAAATAGTATTGATGTGTAATTTTTCCTTCTCCCTATTACATAAGAATGAAAACATTTTGTGTTCTTAATCCCATCCTGCAACCATTTTATACCTGCCTTCTATTGCCAGAAATTTTCTTCTACTTTCATCCACCTTTTCAATTCAGCTTCTGCTTTTTTCAATTCCTACGAATTGATTGGGGAAGGTTGTAGCTCAAATTGTATATCCTTATTCCTGATAATATCCTCTAGAGTTGTCGCTCTCTGAAAGATATTACCACATTTATCTTTGCTCCATCTGGCTAGGGCCTTCCTTACCTATTTCAGCTTTGTGTTGATCGCAACAAGAGGACCACCCTCAAAATCAACAGCCCAGTTCTGCCTTAAATATCTTTAAACTTGTTGTTCTTAGTCCAAAAGTTTAAGAACCTAACAAGCTTAATAACTACTTCCTCATCAGTATTGCAACTCAATAATAAAGGGGAATGATAAAATCTATCCCCAACAAGATGTTGAACCTCAGAAGATGGAAAAATATCTAAGAATGAATGATTAACTAGAATTCTATCTAGTCTTTTGAAAATACAATCCCCTTCTATCCTTCCATTCCACCATGTGGAGCTACTACCTAAACATTTAACTTCTGAAAGAGAATAATTGTTAATGAAGAAAGAAAAATCAATTACTTCCTATTATTCAAATTCCAGTCCTCCTAGCTTTTCATCTTTATGAAGTATGAAATTAAAATCTCCTCATACTATCCATGGTGTACTGGTTGAAGGCATCACACTCTACATTTCTTCCCACAACTCCATCCTCTCCATAGGGCTGCATCTAGCATACATTGAAGATATGATAAAGGGTGTGTTGTTATACTTGAACTTTACTAACATTTGTTGTATAGAATCTAGGATAATTTCTGCTTCCTACTCATCTCTTCAAAGAATCCATATTTTACCAGAAGCATTAACTGCAGCATGATCAAACCCAAGCCTTCTCCTATACTTCTCCACTTTGTTTGGAGCCTGAAAAGGCACCATTATTGCAATGGAAGAAAAATGAAACCTTCTATTCATGTCTATTAACCTTTCAAAAATGTTTTGAGTGTTAATGGATCTAATATTTCAAAACAAAAATTTTTCTGTCATTGTAAACTGGTGGATTTATTTTTGTTCCTCCTTGTTTTGACTTGCAAAGGAGCAGTCTGTTGTCTCTCTGGCCCATTCTTTAAGATGTCTGCTTGTTGAGGTGATAAATTCCTAGACTTTGCCACATGCTGTATATTTTGATCTATGTCATCTTTTTCATATACTGCCCCTCCTCCTTCTGACTGTCCCCCACTTGCCTCCTTATCTTCTTTCTCTTTATTCATGTCCTTTCTTTTTTGTATGATTTCCCTTATACTTTCTGTTTCCCCATTATGCTGGGAATTATCCCCAAACAGTTCCCTAACAATACTACCAGCTCCTCCTTGTGTTTTTTGTATTGTTGTGTCCATTGATTGTTCTTAGTGCTCTGCGAATCATTGTGTGATACCGCCTGACTATGTTCTATTTTCTTTCTACTATCTCCTTGCCCCTTCCTCATTGTATTGTCCCTTTGTTTGGTCTGACTATTTTGTACATCATTGTGTGATGCAGCCTGATTCTTCTCACTTGATTTTGATGTTCCTTTCATTGATTACTTTTTCAACTCATTGAAATTGGGAGTTGTCCCCTTCTATACCTCTTTGAAAGAAGACTTTGTTTCTTGTGTCTTATTTCTTGTTGTGACCTCCTTATTCTGCTTTGTGTAATGCTTATCTTCCTCTTCTTCTTGTTCCTTCCCAAGAGCTTCAAAGGAGTTTTTGACCTAATTCCTAGTCTATCCTAGACTTGTTGTTAATCATTTCCGTTTTCCCCCTCTTATTACTCTTTGTCCTTTAGCCTGTTGACCTTCCTTTTCTCTATGTTCACCTTTCTCTGTTGGTGGCTCCTCCCGTTTTTTCTCATTTTTCCTTCTTTGGTTTCACCTTCTCCTTCTTGTTGGGATATAATTTTGAATGTAGATAGTAATATTGCTGCTCATCTTGTCCTTGGATCATACATGTTGTACAATATTTAGGGAGATAATCATATTTGATTGGAATCCATTTTTCATCAATTTCTCCATCAGCCTGTCGAACTCCAATTTTATCCTTTTGGGAACTCCTGCAGCAGATCTACTTCAACTTTGACCATTGCACAGTTTGGTCGTATCTGATTCTTTGTCACTATATTCACTTGTAACGGCTTCCCTGCTACTCTGGCTAAAGAAAAAATCGCCTCATTTTCAAAAAATTTGGGTGGGAGGGATGGGAAAGAAATCCATGCCACAGCCACAGAAGTTTCCTCACTTGGATCAAACATAGGTTCCTATTTGAAAATTCGCATGGGATATGCAGAGTTTCTCTGTGATATGTAAAAAGTTGATTTTGATAGTAGATGTACATAGTCTTCCATTAGTGATGCCCTAATCAGAATATGTTTGTTGCAAAGCAAACCTATTTTGCATTCTCCTTTTAGTTCACATTGCTTTGGAATCAACTTTCTGAGTTCTTGGGTTTCTGGCCACCCATATGAAAAATTTTCAATCACAGCATATTGCAAGTTCTCATTTACTATCATCTGCGCGCTTCACTTCTTCCTGCTCCCATATAACTTGAGGTTCTCCATGCAGGTATGTAATGGACTTCATTGTTACAGCTTTACAGGCTCGTTGTGTTGCTTTAACAACATAACATACGACATGACTGTTTTGGTTGGTCCTCCCTCAGACAGGGGTTGACTACTGGCCAGAGCGGCCATGGCTTCTGGTGGATTCAGATCTAAAAAGGTTGGCACTTAAGGTTTTGCGAGAGAGCTTTTCTGAAGAACTATAATATATGTTGATATTATTTAAATAAAAATAAAAATCGTAAAAACTTATCAAGATTACAATATCGTCATTAATAATTTCACAAAGACAACTCATTTTATTTATAGGTAAGATGTTGAAGTTATTGCAAGAAGGACAATCAACGGGGGTTACAAAAATTAATGGGTTGTTATATGACTAGTGACGAAAGCTCGTGCTAGCATGCGGGCCCAATACAATATTCTAGAAGATATTGTAAAATTATAATTGAAGCAACTAAAGAAATATTTTGAAGTCATTAAAGCAGACACGTCAATAAGCAGCTGCTTTGAAAAGATTAAATTAAAAAGCCCACAAATTATTTTTTATTGGCCCAACGGAAGCTGTTAAAGCAAGCAACCAATATAAATTATTTTTTAGTCTCAATATATGTGACATCGATAAATTTTTTATATATATTCCAAAAACTATTGTAAAATTATAATTGAAGCAGCTAAAGAATATTATGAAGTAGTTGAAGCAGACACGTCAATACGTAACTGCTTTGAAAAGATTAAATTAAAAAATCCGCGAAAAATTTTTTATTGACCTCACATAATAAAAGAGAAGAAGCAAGCAGCTGAACCAAAAGCTGCTCAAGCAAGTAGTACAACCGGAAGTTGCTATCTTAATGTCTTATATATAAATAGTAAGATATTGTGAAATTATGGCACATTTAATATGATTTGCATAAACTTTTATGTTTTTTAGACCGCATCCCAAACATATGCTAAAAATTCTGAAAAATTAACTGTCTAACTTGCCTCTTTTGACTTCTTTCATAGCTCGTACGACTATTCTTGAGGAGATTTCCTCCTGCTAACATGAAGGATGAGTTGCACAAACAATTTTGTTAGGGTCATTATACAAATTATAATTATAAATAAATTCATAATTCAACCTTTTTGCTAGACTCCATGTAATTTTAAGTGTAACCGCACTATAATAAAAGAAAGATATTTAGGGATCGTTTGATAGCTGGCTTAATTATGTATCAAATTCGGCATAAATAATATCATGTTTGGTAGCTGATTAGGGTGTAATTATTATTTATAAATAAAATTAACACTGTGTTTGGTTTGTAATTTAGAAATCCTCATAATACATTTATAAGATATGAACAAATTTTTGTATAATTTTATGCAGTATAAAAAAATGAAATAAATAATACATGAATAACTAAATCCCTCATAAAATAATACATATATTCCTTCACCACTAATTCATACTTAACTCTATCCAGCTACTTAACGACCCCTCAATGGCAATAGATTTTTCATAAAAATATTTAGAGGCAATAAGTTAATGTCATTGTGTCTTGATTAATCTCTAAAATCTTTATCAATATTTATATAGTATGTTGGTTATAAATATCTATATTATATTATTATTGGTGCTAAATCCTTTTATTTGTTGCTGTGGATTGATTATTTGATTATATACTCTATACAAAATTTTGAGAAAATCATCCTCAATAAATGAGTTCCTTTTTATTTAGTAAAAAGCAAAATCATAAGATGGCCGCCGATATAGACTACCGTGTGTGGCCAAGTTCTATGAACAAAGGTTTGATTAATACATACATATGATATTCACATGCCCAAAAGAATAATAGATAAAATCCCACGTTATTTACGTGTATTTACCATAAAAATTATTGGCCAGACCCCCTAATATGTCCAAAAAAATAAGTTGTAAAAAAAATTTTTTTTAAAAAAGAAAGCAACTATCACATGCCCATAATATATATATTGATCGATATGCAACAATTAAGTTCGTGTTTTCCTCTCATTGAAAACGAGACCTAATTGAATTTACATATACCAGTATTGTTCTACACGTTCTACCCGTGATCAAAGCGTGTACCTCATTTGGTAACAAATATTATACAAAAAAATTAAATTTAATTATGAACTTATGAAAAGATAAATAATTCATCACAAAAGTAATTTTTGATAAATTATTTATTTATAAAGATCTTATATATCATAGTAAATTAGAATTTTCATTACCTAGATTATTTTTCTTCATTCAAATAAGGAAGATGTAGAAGTCTATTAAATAAGGAAGATTTTTAGGAGTTCAAATAAGGAAGATGTAAAAGTCTATTAAATACGGAAGATTTAGGAGTTTTTTCACGGCTAAAAGTCATTGTTTTATCATTTATTTCCATATATTTGAACAGTTAATATTATAAATATAATTAAAAAAAATACAAAAAAAATAGTGAAAGATGATTTGTCTAAAAGAAGAGTCTTTTAATAAAGGACAAAAAGTTTAAACAGCATTTCTAATGACCTTTACGCTTTTAATATAGTATAGATATAGATATAGATAAATATGAAGGCAAGAATCTATCGAAAAAACTAAAAATATTATAAGAAGGGAAAAATAATTAATGAGTATGATGGTGTAATCATATAAAATTTATATTATAATATGATTCAAATTATATTAAATTCAAAATATATTAGTCCAAAAAATAAATATTATCGATTAATATAATTGGGTTAATTAATTAAGTCCAATAAGATATAAATTTAATTAAAAGTCCAAATTCATTTATTTGGCCTACAAAAGATGACTCACTTTGTTAGGCCCAACATCCTCTCAATCTAGAGGCCCACTTGATGCCACATGTCAAATGAAGTGGCTCGCCAAGTCAAATAAAAAAATCAATAGGATTACGCCATGTGTCAAAATGACATGGCATGTCTATCTCAAATCAAAGGCCAATGAAAATATGTCACATGTACCAGTGATGCATCCCAACCAATCAAGTATTGCCATGTCACTTGAAAGGAGACCTATTCTTATCATTTTTCCTGCACCATGTCCCCTTAAATCTGATTGGCCAAAAGAAAGTTTGATTCCATCATGACTTATCTATTCTACATCTAAGAGTCCTCATAATTTAGAATTCACATCATGATTCTAACAAAAAGCCAGACATGGATCAAACACCGCAAATTTCTCTACAAGCAACAATAATTCAAGAAATCAAACATTCAAGTTCAAGAACGCATCAAGATCAAGACCGCTTGATTCAAGAATAAGCCCAAAAGCCCTTGGATTCAAATACAAGTCAAGATCAAGTTCAAGAACGAGTTTGTATCAAGTTTAAGTTCATCAAATCATGTAATCAAGATCAATACCATCGAATTCAAGATCAAGCCCAAAAGCCCTTGAATTCAAGTACAAGTCAAGATCAAATCCATCAAGTTTTCAAGATTCAAGATTGTTAGACCCCGGAATTAGTTAAGTGGGGGTCAATTGCGCATTTGGGAATTTTGTGGTGATCGCAGTGTATTTTAAATTTAAACAAACTTATGGTGAGTGATTATGGAATCAAGTGAATTGGTGGGTATAATTAAGTTGAAGTCGGAAGTCCTTAATTGAATTAAAAATAGAAAAGTTTGGGACCTAATTGATCTATAAGCAAACTAGGAGCCCTTATGTTGCAATTTGGAGAAATTGATT
>JAPFFP010042368.1:0-14184 GCA_026153255.1 Solanum medicagineum | reverse complement strand
GTGGATGACACTGTGTGGCAGGTATAGAGACATCAACTTATTTGCACTTGGTCATACCTAAGTAGATGTGATGATGCGGGTGAAAATGTAGAAATAAGTATCTTGATTATATACAATTTGTTTCTTCATTTAAAAGTCATACGCTTAATGCTATTGAATAATTCGGAAATTGTGACGATTTTTTTGAAAAAATTTTAAATTAAATTCACAAAGTTACTGGTTTAAAAAAATATTGAAATAAGTATCAAATAGATGATCATATACTATTTGATACTGCATTTGCAAATCTTTATTATCAGTTAATACTTGATTTACAGTGCTTTCATATGAGTTGATACTCAATTTACATGACTTTCTTATAAGTTGATACTTGGTTTACAATGGTTCCTGTAGGTTGTCAGCATAACACAATTTTTGATACTTGAAAGTTCGAAAAACGCCTAACCCTACGAAAAGTATCAACACCGAAGTAGTGATTTGCTATATCAAGAACTCATTCATAAAAAAATTATGAAACTTAATTTACTTAATACAAGGAATCAAACTTAATACAAAGATTTTAGAAATATATATTTTAATTTGACATAAAGGAATCTGAAACTTTGAAACTCGATACAATGAAACTTGTTCAACAAAACATTGATGGAACGAATCAAACTTGATGACCAACTTTGTCTCCAAGTTTCTGCATACCGTCTGCTTGTTTTTTCTTCCTTGAGAGAAACTCAAAACACCATTTTTTCTATTAAGGTGTTTGAGAAAAAAAAAAAGATAACTCCTTGTACTCTTCTGGGAACAACCCATACGTAATTGATCAACTTCTTTGTTGTATCCGCTGAAAATGGAGGAACGTGTCATTATCATTAAAGGATTAAGTTAAACTAAGACTAAAAGAAGGAGATGAATAAGTTAAACTAAGACTAAAAGAAGGAGATGAATCCATAGAAATTTTTTAGTTTGATACGAAAACTGAAGAAGAGAAAGGATAAAAATCATTTCTGGTTTGGATGAAAAAGGAGACCTACTGTGTTTCTTTTTCCAAGATAACTTAAAAAAGGTAATAATTTGAAATTAAACCGCGTAAGGTAAGTAATTAATTAGGTGATTGACTTTGATTGGACTGTTGGCAAAAATAAAAGGCATGAAAAAAGATTGTAAAAAAATTTCTTTCCTTATTTACCATAACTGAATTCAATTAATGATTAATATTAATACATATCTATCACAATATTTTAGGTATAAATGCCTCAAAAAAATTGGTATTTTTAGTAATTTGGAAAAAAGTGCGAATTTTTGGGAATTTTCATCTATCAGTTTGGTATTTATAAAATTTATACCATTTTAAAGCTGCGCCGGTCTAGGCCCAAAGTGGACAATATCACCAGCAGGATAGACTATAACAACGATTTGTTTCTCAGGTCGTAAAGACCTTTCTAGAAGCTGGCTCAATTTCAAGGATTCAAAACTTGAGATCTATAGAACATTTTTACGGATCGTGGTCTCATATATGGGCTCATCTTGTCAATTCTTGCAACATATGGATCTATATTTTTTTCCAAAACTATGGATCTATGTCAATGAGTCGTACTTTGAAATATGGGTTGTCGACCCTGGCCGTGAAACCTTATAGACTTAACTCGGACCGGACAACTGGCCTACGATCTGTAGAACATTCCACAAATCATAAACTTATCCTTGCATAACAAAAACTCAAGATTTGAGTCGGAGTTGGTTCCATGAGCCATCTATGGTCCATAGATGCATCTATGAATTGTAGATGCATATCTGTGAAAGCCAAACTGCTGCAGAATAGAATTTTCTTCTTTCTTTTCAAGGCAATTTGAGTTAGAGTATTTAGAGGATGTTACAGAAAGCACATTATTAATTCCTACACTAGTGCAATTTGTGTTATTTGGCCATTTTTATTACCACGACTTTGCGTACTAAGACCTTTTTTTAAAATTCTACCCCTCCCTAGGAGCTCTACCTTTTTGCTCCCATATCAAGGTCCATTTCATGTTGAGATACACATTTTATATTTTGGTACACTCTATTTATCTATATCTATATTATAGAAACACGAAGATGTCTATGAATATGTTCTTTGAACATTTAATTCTTCATTAAAAATATTTTATAACAAGACGAAATTGTTGTTTACTATTTTTCTTATATAATTGTCACTTAATTATTATTCTATTAGGTAAGATTTTAAAATTATTAGATGTAGCTTCAAAACTTTAGTTATAGAAATTTTTTCTTTATTTAATTTTGTAGTATAATTTAAATATATTACATTTATTTTTTTTACTTCGAAATAAAAAAAAAACATTTATGAAACTTGATATGTGGTATTAATCTACTCAAGTGATACCAACTGGATGTCATGATCATATTCATTAAATGTTACATGTTATTATATAAAAATAATCATAATTTGCATAAAATATTTTCTTATTTGAAATAGAAAGAATATCTTAAGACTCAGGAGTTAGAATATTTAAAACAATAAAAATATTAGCATTTTTTTGTAAAGAAAAATATTAGCATATAAAAATCATTTTTGAAAAAAATAAACAATATAACATAACTATCAATTACGAGTTTTCTTTATATAAATTTAATAAACGAATGTTGTATTCTTTTAATATGATTTAAACAATGTATCATGACTATCGATTAAGAGTTTACCTTGTATAAATTTGATCATGACCAAAGAGAATGTTTCATTAGTCTGCCTTGTGGCAGATTATATCAATGGTCATTTACTTCGAAAAAAGAAAGTAAGTTCACATTAGAATAAATATATGCACTTTAAATTCATTTCACATTTAAAATACTTTCGTTGTTGTTGTTGTAAAATCTTAATCGTCTAATTCTTAGTATGTATTTTTGTACACTTTGAAATTCCTTTAGATCTAGGTGACATTCTTGTTTTGTTATAAAATTTTAGTGATTCAATACAATTTTGAAGTTTTGAGCTAAATGTAAAAGCTACATGATGTATTCTTCATCGTTTATGGTTCGCATACCAAGCTAGAAACTCAACATTGTTGGAGCAAGGTATAATTTTTTATTATAGGAGAAGAGAATGTTGACAGGTGTTGGAACAAACCAATTTCAACACTTACATATAAATATTTATTTATTTATACTACAATTGAGTATTAAAATAACAAGGTAATAGAAAACGACAATGAAAATTACAAATAACGAGAAAGGAGTGAACACTTCTACTTTTCCTCAGTTGGTGGCAACTTGAACTCACACATAGGACACCTTGGTTGTTTAGAAGCCAAGTCTAAATGCAGCTAAAATGGAACGTATGGCTGCAAGGCAACTTGCATACTTCTGAATCAGGTAAGTACCTGCTCATGCATATCGAACAATCGTCTGTCGATTCATTTTCTTCTGGAACATGTACTACCTATAAAAACTGCTTTCTTAATCTAACTGCAGGCAATAACCTGAATTCCCTCCTAGCTTGCTCAATTAAAATCCCCTTTAGTACTATTTCATAATTATCATCGAAATATGTAGTTCTTCATTTAGCTGTCTCCCTCACAATATTTTTTACACAAACCTCTAGGAACTGAAATTCTTCATACAAAGATGATCCATATCCCAATTTGTTGATTTCTTCACGAACTTTTACCCAATGAATTTTTGTAATGCCATCATAATGTTTCGTAAAAATTCTCCTTTGGGTAAGTCCAAATTCTTGAGGAGATACAGAAATTTTCTTAACAAATATCAGACTCATACAAACTGTATCATCATCTTAGGCGTAACATTCCCCAAGGTATGAGCAAAGTCTAGAATTTTTCGGATCAAATTATTTTTGCTCGTCAAAATGTTGTCAGAACAATCCCACTTTACTTTTTCCAATGGATAAGGGAAACTAGATGACAAAATGTAACACACCATAAAATTATCGAAATGCCCCTAAAACGTAATCGTGCGCACAACACGTCTTCCAAAACTCTGATGGAAAATTTGAGACCAGATTTGCGATCAGCGTGGAAAATCGAGTGTGAAAATGGTCTCGACCCGATTTAAGATCAATCGGATCAAGAAATACTTTTTGCTAATTAATGGCGAAACAGTGTTGATCCGCGCCCCTGGCACGACGCTGAGGGGGCGTGGGATAACACTTAAAGTTTTTATTAACTTTGACGGGAAATTGAATTTTCCAAAATTTCGCGAATTACACTAGTCCCCGCCCTCGCCCCTGGCACGTCGCATACCAGTATACTAATTTTAAACATTTTCTTTTAAATTTTGGGAAGGGTATTTTTGTCATTTGCAACCCATTTAACGTGTTTCTAAGCCTAAATTCGTACGAAAGGGTTTCAAAAACGTACATTCTTCTAAGTCTAAGCAAAGATTCTGAGAGGAGAAGAAGAAATAGCTTGAGGGTTTCCAAGTTCAAGGTCAAGATTTCCTTGAAGATTTGTACAATCTTCATCCAAGGTATGTAAATGCTACCCACAACATAGAATTGTTCTTCCATGTGCCCCAATGCATGCAGTAGGTTGATAGTTGATAGTTGATAGGTCTTGAAGTGTAATTCTTGAAGATTTTCTTGAAACTTATCTTTAATTTCTAAACAACATCTTAAATTGATGATCATCATATTTGAAATTAACTGTTTGCATGTATTATTGTGTGATTATATATTTACCTTACATGAATTCTCTGTAAAAGACTTCAAGAATGAACTTAGGGGTAATGTCTAGAGCTTTGACTGTCTGACTGTATTGATTGCTGTGGTCTGGGTCTTGAGATGAGTATATTGATGGCTGAAGTTGATGGAATTAGTGTTATTAGAGTCTAAATGAGTTGAACCTTAGCTTTGAGAGGAAGAACCTATTCCTTTAGATTGTCAGATGAGATGAGGACCCTTCTTGGGGGGTTGGTTATATAACCAGCCTGATAATGATAGACTTATGAGAACATCAAGTCCTGGGAGGAGTATTAGCACTGAAATGGGTAAGAGTGAGTCCCACTTGTACTCATTAACTATGTGGCCACAACATAGGAGAGGACTGAACCGTGAAAACGGATGTTTCCTTTGTTCCGCAGAGGACTTGACAGACTTCTTTGGGATCCTCAACAGACTCGTCCTTTACCGCGATAAGGTATTGGGCATATGTGGCAATGAGATTTCTTCGTTGTACATCATTGGCTCATATGTGGTGATTGTCGATTACAAAAACTCCTAGATAGGTTTCATGATGATAGTACTCTGAGATTGATGTGATTGTGTGATGTCTAGATGGATAACGATGTGATAGAGTCATGTCCCTTACTCCGAGTTGAGGTTGAGCGATTGATGAGTTGATGTCATTTTATGTTGTATAGCCCCTATGTTTACTTCAACCTATTTTACATATAATACATTCCACATACTAACGCTCCTTTGGCGCTGCATCATTTTATGATGCATATTCTGTAGATAGAGGACTTCAGCAGGCGAATTGTTGAGGTTCAGTGCTCCGTGATCCAGACTTGATGAGTCCTCCCCTACTTTCAGAGGACATGTTTACTTCTGTTTTATCTATTTTGAGTTATTTATCGTGATTGTGGTAGCCATGGCCTGTCATGGTACCTTTCATAGACATTAGTTATAGAGGCTTCATAGACATAGACAACAGATAGTTGATACTGAAGTCGTTCCTTTATTTCTTATTTATTGAGAGTACTATGTTTTTCGTGGTTCATAATAATAGACAGAGTTGATAGCCTATAGCATACTGATAGATAGAGATTTGCTTGTTATCTTCCTCTAATGAATTGACTAAATGAATGCGATAAGATTAGGTGGTTCGCTCGGGTGCTAGCAATAGTCTCCGAGTGCCAGTTACGCCTAGGGTACCCTCTCGAGTGTGACAAACTTGGTATCAGAGTGTAGAGTTCGAGTGTCCTAGGGAGTCCGTGAAATCGTGTCTAGTAGGATCTTGTTTATGGGTGTGTTGTGCACCATACTTCATAAGTAAGAGGCTATAGGGCATTAGGAAATGTTACCGTTCTTCTATGATCGAGATTCGTGCGATAGAGTTTAACTTTGTAGAAATCTCATTTTAACTCGTGCGTTACACATTTACAGAAAATGCCGCCAAGGAGAACAACCGCTTAGAGAGATGGCACAACCCCAGCTGCTGAGAATACCCAACCTGAGGTCCCAGTCCAGCTAGAGGCTAGGAGACGGGATGCCCTGCCAGGACTACTGAGGTCCCATAGGCGCCTCCTGCTCAACCCCAACCAGCTCCCAGCATAAAGGCCAGAGTTTAGGGGAGCCATCACCATGCTGACTCAGTTGGTGGCCTCCCAGGTTAACAAGCAAGGTTCTCAAGCTCCGAGCTCTAGCTCACAGGAGTCCTCAACTACCACTAGCCTTAGAGACTTATTGAGGATAAACCTGCCTGTGTATACGGGGTCTAAGGTTGAGGAGGACCCTCAGAACTTCGTTGATGAAATGTACAAGGTCCTGAAAATGATGCATGCTAATGAGATTGAGGGAGTGGAGCTTACTTCCTACCAAATTGAAGGACATTGCTAACGTTTGGTACAATTACTGGGAGGAGAGTAGGGGTGAAGATGCGGAGCCTGCAGCATGAGAGGAGTTTAAGACTGCTTTGCTTGACAACTTCTTTCCTCAAGAGTTGAAGGACGCGAAGGTGGATGAGTTTGTGGACCTGAAGCAAGGAGGAATGACAGTAAAAGAATACAGTCTCAAGTTTATTAAGCTATCCATTTATGCTCCGGAAATAGTGCAAGACATGAGGCAAGGATGAGGAAGTTTGTGTTTGGTTTGGACAGACATATGCAGAAAGAGTGTAAGGCCGCTTTTCTGATCCTCGGCATGGACATCTCCAGAATCATGGTGTATGAGCAACAGATGGACGAAGATAAGAGGAAAAATAGAGAGGAGAAGATCAACAGGAAGGAGAAATCAGCGGGGCATGAGCCCGCCAGTACAGACAGAATAAGAGTGACAAGTCCAATTTTCAGAAGAGATCGTCTCATCATACCCTTTTGTAGCAAGTGCGCCCGTTCAACCAAAAAGGTATGATAAAAAATCTCATGGTTACCAGAACTGTAGGGCTCAGGGTGCACAATCTCAAGCTAGTGTTACCCAAGGTGCGAGAGGAAAGCCACCTTGTGACAAGTTTGATAAGCTTCATCTGGGTGAGTGCTGAGTGGGGAGAGATGTTTGCTACTCATGTGGACAGACTAGTCACTTCAGTTATGAGTGTCCAAATAGGAGGCGAGGTGAAGGGGCAGTAAACCACATTCCTCTGTAGCACCCCCAGCTGGCAATCAACAAAGGAGTACTATTACAGGTACAGAAGGCGGGACTAACCACCTTTATGAGATGGGTAATCGATAGGATCAGGAGGCTGCATTAGATGTTGTTACGGGTATGCTTCGAGTCTTTACCTTTGATTGTTATGCATTGCTTGATCCGGGTGCCACTTTGTCGTTTGTGACCCCTCAAGTAGCTAGTAAGTTTGGAGTCCTTCCAGAGTGTTTGCTTGAACCTTTTTTTGTTTCCACTCCTACTGGTGAGTCTATATTAGCTGAAAGGGTTTACAGAGAGTGTGTAGTCTCCATTTATCATTGAGACACCCTAGTTGACTTAGTAGAATTGGAGATGGTTGATTTTGGTGTGATCCTTGGGATGGATTGGCTTCATGCCTGTTATGCTTCTGTTGACTGTAGAACCTAAATTGTTAAGTTTTAGTTTCCTAATGAGCCTGTTCCAGAGTGGAAAGGGGGTTCGGTTGCACCTAAGGGCAAGTTTATCTCTTATCTTAGAGCCAAAATGGTGATCTCAAAAGGTTGATTTACCACCTCTTATAAGTTAAGTCAGATGATGTTGAATCTTCTACTCTTGAGTCAATCTCGATTGTGAATGAGTTTCCTGAGGTGTTTCCTAACAAACTACCTGGAGTCCCTGTTGATAGGGAGACTGACTTTGGGATTGATGTTCTTCCCGAGACCAAACCTATTTCAATTCTACCTTATAGAATGGCCCCCTCAGAGTTGAAAGATTTGAAAGAACAATTGAAAGACTTATTAGAGAAAGGTTTCATAATGCCTAGTGTCTCACCTTGGGGTGCTCCTATCCTATTCGTGCGTAAGAAAGATGGGTCTCTCAGAATATGTATGGACTACCGAAAACTGAACAAGGTCACCATAAAGAATACGTATCCTCTCCCCAGGATAGATGATCTCTTTGACCAACTTTAACGTGCTACTTGTTTCTCCAAGATAGACCTTAGATTGAGTTACCATCACTTGAAGGTGAGGGAAAGTGACATTCCTAAGACAACCTTTAGGACACGGTATGTCCACTTTGAATTCTTCATCATGTCCTTTGGGTTGACGAATGCACCTGCAGCTTTCATGGATTTGATGAACAGGGTATTCAGACTGTATCTTGATATGTTCGTGATTGTGTTTATTGATGATATTCCGATGTATCCAAAGAATGAAAGGGACCATGCTAATCACTTTAGAGTGGTTTTGCACACGCTCAAAGTTCATGAGTTGTATGCAAAATTCTTGAAGTGTGAGTTTTGGCTCAAGTCTGTGGCCTTCCTAGGCCATGTTGTTTCGGGAGATGGTATTCGGGTGGAGACTTAGAAAATTGAAGCGGTTAAGAACTAGCCAAGACCAACTTCTCTGATGGAATTAAGAAGCTTCTTAGGTTCAGTAGGCTACTATCGCAGATTTGTTGAAGGCTTCTCTTCTCTGTCAGCACCATTAACTAAGCTAACTTAGAAGAAGGCCAAGTTTTAGTGGTCTAAGGAATGTGAAAGGAGTTTCCAATAGTTGAAGACTAGATTGACTACAACCCCAGTTCTAACTTTGCCTGACAGGACAGGGGACTTCGCGATATACTGTAATGCATCTAGAGTTGGTTTGGGCTGTGTGCTTATGCAGAGAGGGAAGGTGATAACTTATGATTCCAGGCAACTTAAGGTCCATGAGAAGAATTATCTGACTCACGATCTCGAGTTGTCGGCGGTGGTATTCGCACTTAAGATTTGGCATCATTATTTATATGGAGTGCATGTGGATGTGTTCACTGACCATAAGCGCTTACAGTATATGTTCACCAAAAGGATCTCAACCTGTGAAAGAGGAGGTGGTTGGAGTTGCTTAAGGATTATGACATGAGCATTTTCTACCACCCAGGTAAGGCTTACATTATTGTTGATGCTCTTAGCAGGATATCTATGGGTAGCACTGGCTATGTGGAAAAAGAGAAAAGAGAGCTAGCTAAGGAAGTACATAGATTGGCTCGACTGGTAGTGCAACTTGAGGAGAACAACGAAGGCGGGGTCAATGTTTAGAATGGTTCTGCTTCATCCTTAGGGTCAAAAGTGAAAGAAAAGCAAGACCAAGACCCTGTCTTGTTTCAATTGAAAGAAGCGGCTCAGAAGCAGAAGGTGATGGTTTTCTCCAAAGGGGGAGATTGGGTGTTGAGGTATCAAGGAAGATTGTGTGTGCCTGATGTTGATGGTGTCCGAGGGAGGATCATGGATGAAGCTCATAGCTCCAGATATTTCATTCACCCCAGTTCTACCAAAATATACCACGACTTGAGAGAAGGCTATTGGTGTAATGGGATGAAGGTCAAGGTTGAACATCAGAGACCATGTGGGTTCGCTCAAAACTTTGAAATTCCTGAGTGGAAGTGGGAGATGATCAACATGGATTTCATTACCGATTTACAAGGATCTCGAAAGCAGCATGATTCGATATTTGTTGATTGTTGATAGGATGATTAATCCATACCACTTCTTAGCAGTCAAGACAACTAATATGGCTGAGGAGTATGCCCACCTATACATTTGTGAGACTGTGAGGTTGCATGGGGTCCCCTTGTCCATCATCTCGGTCAGAGGAGCTTAATTCACCTCTTAATTTTGGAGATCCTTCCAGAAGGAATTAGGTACGAAAGTACATCTGAGCGCAACTTTTCACCCTCAAACAGATGGACAGGCGAAGCACACCATTCAGACCTTGGAGGATATATTGAGAGCTTGCATCATCAATTTCAAAGGTAATTGGGATGTACACCTACCATTGGTTGAATTTTCATACAACAATAGCTACCATGCTAGCATTTAGATGGCCCCTTATGAGGTATTATACTGGAGGAGATGTAGATCGTCGATTGACTGGTTTGAGGTTGGTGAATCTGAATTGATTGGACCTGATCTTTTCCATCAGTCTATGGAGAAGGTGAAAGTCATCATAGGAAGGTTGCAGACAGCACAGAGCCATCAAAAGTCGTATACGGATGTGAGGAGAAGAGACTTGGAAATTGAGGTGGATGATTGGGTGTACTTGAAGGTGTCACCCTGAAGGATGTCATGAGGTTTGGTAAAAAAGTGAAGTTTAGTCAATGCTATATTGGACCATACCAGATTGTTAGAAGGATTGGGAAGGTTGCTTATGAATTGGACTTGCCTTTCGAGTTAGATGGAGTCCATCCAGTGTTTCATATGTTAATGCTAAAGAAGTGTTTGGGATATCCTGCTTTGGCAATCCCTATCGAGAGTACGGGAGTGAAGGATATCCTATCCTACAAAGAAATTCTAGTCCAAATCCTTGATCAAAACGTTTGTAAGCTGAGGAACAAAGAGATAGCCTCTGTCAAAGTCCTATGAGGAATAAATTTGTTGAGGAAGTTACGTGGGAAGCTGAGGAAGCAATGAAATCTCAAATACCTGCACTTATTCATGCCGAATGATGACGATGTTGAAGGTAATGTCCCTATCCTTATCACTGTTGAAACTTCTTTCTTTGAGTTGATGTCTTAATCTTACTCTATTACAAAGTCTAAGATAGAGATAGATAAGTGATACATAGTTGAGAGTTCAAGAGTTCACGAGTGAGGAATGAGATGAGTTTTAAGGTCACTCGTGCTTTTATTCTACTATTACTTATCATTCGAGGATGAATGATCCCAAGGGGGAGATGATGTAACACCCTATAAAATTAATGAAATGCCCCTAAAACGTAATCGTGTGCACAACACGTTTTCCAAAGCTCCAGTGGGAAATTTGAGGCTGGATTTATGATCAGCATGAAACATCGAGTGGAAAAATGGTCTCCACCCGATTTAAGAGCGACCAAGTAAAAAAATAATTTTTTCTAATTAATGGCGAAACAGTGTTGATCCGTGCCCCTGGTGCGACGTAGAGGGGTCGCGAACTAACAGTTAAAGTTTTTATTTTTATTTTCGATGGGAAATTGAATTTTCTGAAAATTCATGAAATATACTGGTCCGCGCCCCTGACGCGTCGCGGACCAGTGTGCCAATTTTAAACTTTTTCCTTTAAATTTCGATAAGGGTATTTTGATCATTCCCAATCTATTTTTAAGTCGCAAAATGTGTTTTTAAGCTTAAATTTGTACGAAAGTGTTTAAAAAACCCACATTCTTCTAACTCTAAGCAAAGATTCTGAGAGGAGAAGAAGAGATAGCTTAGGGTTTCTAAGTTCAAGGTCAAGATTTCCTTGAAGATTTATGCAATCTTCATACTAGGGGTGTAAAGGCTACCAAACATGGAATTATTCTTCCATGTGTCCCAATGCATGCAGTAGGTTGATAGTTGATAGTTGATAGGTCTTGAATTGTAATTCTTGAAGATTTTCTTGAAACTTATCTTTAATTTCTAAACAATATCTTAAATTGATGATAATCATATTTGAAATTAACTCTTTACATGTATTATTGTGTGATTATATATTTACCCAACATGAATTCTCTGTAAAAGACTTCAAGAATGAACTTAGGGGTAATGTATAGAGCTTTGACTGTCTGACTGTATTGATTGCTGTGGTCTAGGTCTTGAGATGAGTATGTTGATGGCTGAAGTTGATGGAATTAGTGTTCTTAGAGTCTAAATGAGTTGAACGTTAGCTTTGAGAGGAAGAACCTATTCCTTGAGTTGATAGATTGTTAGATGAGATAAGGTCCCTACTTGAAGAGGGGGGGGTTGGTTGTATAACCAGTCCGATGATGATAGACTTATGAGCACATCGAGTCTTGGGAGGAGTATTAGCACCGAAATGGGTAAGAGTGAGTCCCACTTGTACTCATTAACTATGTGGCTAGTGTAGGAGAGGATTCGACCGTGAAAGCAGATGTTTCCTTTGTTCCGCAGAGGACTTGACATACTTCTCTAGGATCCCCAATAGACTCGTCCTTTACCCGGCAAGGTACTGGGCGGATGTGACAATTATATCTCTTCACTATATCATCACTAGCTCATAGGTGGTGATTGTCTGTTATAGAAACTCCCAGATAGGTTTCATGTTGATAGCACTCTGAGATTGATGTGATTGTGTGATGTCTTGATGGATAACGATGTGATAGAGTCATTTCCTTTACTCGAGTTGAGATTTAGTGATTGATGAGCTGATGTCATTTTATGTTGTATAGCCCCTAGGTTTACTTTAGCCCGTTTTACATGCAGTACATTCCAAATACTAATTCCCCTTTGGCACTGTATCATTTTATAATATAGATTCTATAGATAGAGGACTTCAGCAGGCGAATCGTTGAAGTTTAGAGCTCCGTGATTCCAGACTTGGTGAGTCCTCCCCTACTTTTGAAGGACAGTTTACTTCTATTTTATCTATTTTGAGTTATTTATCTTGATTATGGTAGCCATGGTCTATCATAGTACCTTCATAGGCACTAGTTATAGAGGCTTCATAGAGATAGATAGCTGATAGTTGATGTTTGAAGTTGTTCCTTTGTTTCTTATTTATTGAGAGTACTATGTTATTCGTAGTTCGTCATGATAGAAAGAGTTGATAGCCTATACCGACTAATATATAGATATGTCCTTGTTATCTTCCGCTAATGAATTGACTGAACTAATGCCATGAGACTAGGTGGTTCACTTGGGGGCTAGAAATAGTCTCCGAGTGCCAGTTACACCTAGGATACCCTCCCGGTGCGTGACACAAAAGCTCTCTGTCAACAATATCCCATGATAAAAATTTGTACCTATAAACGCACCTCTTACCAAAGTTGCACTCTTCAATAGTGTTGTGGCCACAAGTGTAAGAATGCTTTGTAAATATATCAATCTCCAAGTTAAAATTGTTACCTGTTGAAATGGTTGGACCAGAAGTGCTTCACATTGCATTAAAAAATTGAGGGAGCACACAAATTTCATTGCCAGTAGATAAATCCATTTGATGAAACTATTCAAAGGTTAAATGATCCAAATATGAAAATTGTGTTGTGTGTATGTAGGATTAGGATTGGAGTAGCCCCCTTTTATCCTTTTCGTTTTGGAGTTCTTATCACCAAAATATTAAACTTTCAAATATGATATGTTATTTATTACTACAAGATTAGAGGTTGAATACATCCACATTATATCTTGGTAGGCTTCATTTATCTGTATCTATATTATAGTATGACCATGAAGATTTTACAAATAATATTCTCTTCATAAAAAATATTCTATAATAAACCAAATTGCTGTTTACTAATTTTTTAAAAAATAATTGTTATTTAATTATTATCCTACTATGTAGGATTTCAAAATTAATAGAATATAAATCTATTAAATCTTTATCATATGTAAATTTTTTATTTATTTAAACTAGTTACTACAAATTAAAATACATTCCATATTAATTTTTTTGTACATCAAAATCATCATCATCATCAAAAAAAAAAAAAAAAAAACTTTCTATGTGGTATTTATTGTTTCCAAGTGTTGATTACAAAGGTTACATGTTATTATTTAATAGCAATTCGAATTTGCATAAATAATTTCTTATTTGAAATAGAGAGAAATCTTAATGCTTAAGACATTTAAATAAAAATCTTACCTTGCAGAAATAATTCTTTTAATATAAATAATTTACCATGATATCAACCAAAGAAAATTAGTTGTATGGGGCAAACTTTTTCCTCTCAACTTCGTCATTTAGAGTTGATATACCTTCGTTATAAAAATGACCCGTATATATCCGTATTGTTGCAGAAATGACTCACACATACTCTTTTCTTTTGACGGAAGCAAAAAAATTGATTAAATTATTTATTTATTATTACAAAAACATTCATGCGGGGATATATTTGATATATAACTTAATTAACAATTACTTTAAGCTTATTTTTTTAGTACTAATT